>JAZHYW010002175.1:0-15672 GCA_037355805.1 Ixodes ricinus
TATCCGAACTGCATGGGTATTAGCTGCCCACCACATGAAATCCAACGAGCCTCACCAATCGAACAACATATATTGTACGCACTCCACGGTGCCGCGTTATCCGAACAAGCTTTGAGAAAAGTCTCAAATAACACAGCATATTCAATATACAGCGTTAACGACAGTCACTTTACGACGATCAGACGGAATCCGGATTTGTTTGGCACGTTCTGAAGACTGCTGATTTTCTGCACAGCGCCAAAGCAACTGAACGAACGTGTCTATTCCGTCCCCATGCCCCGGACCCTATCAGTTGTTTTTCGCGAAGACTGAGAACATAGCCGGGAAGGCTTCTTCGGAGTTTATCTCAACGGAACTAATCCTCGAAGAACGTGGAACGGCCTGCGTCGCGGGCTGCTTGACGTTCGCTTTCTTCGTTCGTTTCCTCCGAAGGCCGAGCAGGCTACGAGCCCTGGTATTCTCTGGTTCTCAAAGTGGAAGGTAACACAAAAGGGGTAGGCATTCGGAACAGGCAAATAAAGTAAAATATTTCAAGAAAAGCTGGCGAACTCCGAATGCAAAATGCAGGTGGGGAGTCGCGCTGACCGGGTTTGAACAGCTCAGGCGGGTGGCAGAAATTTCTGGCTGATAGGGGTCGCTCGATTCGCAAAATGGCGGCGGCCAAAGAGCTCTTTTTGCAAAGGTCTATAGTTCCAGCTTCTCGCTTAATAACCTTCCCGCCACATATCACCCAGGCCAAAAATGATGAGTCATTGGGCCGTGGATGCATGTACGGCGTCTCATATCTCTCAGAAGAGAGCTATTGCGCACGCTCAGAACGGGTGTCACAGCCCAGTAAACAAAGATGGCAGCGCCTAGAAGGCGATCATTACAAAGGTCTGTAAGTCGCGCTTTGTCCATGCCGGTTTGCCACGCAGCTCGGTGTTTTCCCCAAAACCAGGCTCGTGCGTTGGATTTCTAATGTCTTACAACGAGAGGCACAGATATCACACTATTTATGCGTCAGCGTTCGGGTAGAATTGGTGTTCGGTCGGCGATCCGCTCATTGAGCACGTGCCACAGCCAAACGCTGACGCAGAGTTCAGCTACGTCAGCCAAACGGTGCGTCAGAAACGGAGTAATGCATGTTTGTTTCCCATACAGAAGAAGAGAACCGCTAGAGGGATGACTGTTCGATCTTCTACCCATAAGAGGAGCCATATCTATCATGACGCAGTTAGTACAGAAGATCTTGTCTATTTTGAATCAATTAGTAGGTATCGTTAGGACGTCGAACAACTCCAGAAGTTGATCACACTCTGAAAATGAGCAACCGTTCAGGGTGTGAACCAGGAAAAGCGACAGGTGCTCCTCCTCCCCACTCCCCCTTCGAATCAAAATATAAGATAGAACACATTAATCGTTGACAAACGCTTTACACCGTCGGAACATTGCACTGGTGGTCGGGCTAAGATGGTAAAGTCTGAACTCCTTCGGTTACCGGAACAAAAAGGTTGCTAACGAAAAACAAGTATATTGTATCCATGGATGAGCGCCGACGGACTGCAGAATCAGACGAAGTGCGCCTGTTTTCCGCTGTCTCCAAAGGCGCCACTTTTCGTACCAAGCTGTAGAGAGCCTAGATTTTAAAAAAGGCGCCACACAAAACATGGAAACATTTTGCATTATAATGGTGGACACATGCAAATATTGGCAGGAAGCGCGCATGCGTTGCGTTGTTGTGGGGGAGAAAAGCAGGGCAGGGGGCGAGGACGCTTTCAGACAATGAAAGTTTTCGTCACTTCCTTGCAGCTCGTATTGCAAACGCGGCCCATAAATTACGTGATTCCGAGCGAGCAAATGAAAACACTGAAATTTAGGATCACATACAAGCAGACGCGAAGCTCAGGCAGTCCACATCGGATTCTTTTTTTACATCTTCTTAATACTCTGAAGCTTCAAAACTTGTACAAGTTCCTCACGCTTTAACCTGGCGACAGGCGAGTCCAATAACCATACACCTCTGTGTCTCACTGAAGAAAATGGCCATGGCTTTTGGTGCTCACCTTATCGGGACGTGTTAAATGTCGTGCTTACTCTCTTGGTGCAGATTTCATTCTCCTGAGTTCCTCCATTCATGCATTGTAAGGTGCGATTCGTTTTTTTTTTTTTTTTGTGAATCGTTCTGATATATCAACTAAACTCTTTTAAAAGTGCTCCAGCTTTGGATGACTTGCCTTATAAAAGAGGCTGTCTTTGAAGAAACCATGTGCACGCCTTACGTCTAGAGCTTTGTATATACGAAATGTTTCACTAAAACCCAGAAATAAAAAAAATAATTCATTCAAGATTTTCCTATTGTCCACGGAAATGACGGATTATTCGTGTGAATTGATAATTAGAAAATTACTTATTTAAAATGAATTAGTTACTTGCTTGATCTGATATATTGCAATTAGAAATATGTTGACTGTAGTCAACATATGCAATCCCTTGAGTTAAAATTCACGCAACTAGTGTCAGCTCAACGTTATTCTTTGTACAATAGACCCTTTCTGAAATTGCTCTTGGCAACAATGAGCCGCTGCCTTGACGGCGCTCGGAAGTGCGGCTGGCCACTATGATCGGACAAGGCGCTGCCATTATGTGGTATGCGCCCGCGATCGCGAGCTCCACCGCCGCGGGTCCTGATTGGTTATCGTGGACCAGGACCGAATGCGCAGTTCAAGTTTGTGACTGAGTTTACGAGGAAGCACCTTCGCACGAAACGGCGACTGTTTTCGTGGCTTCGCTCTTACATCGCGACTGAGACAGGCCGTCGCATTTTTGTGGACGACGCTGTCCACATCGGCGATGGAGTCGCTTTCGCGTCTTCGTTGGCGATGCGGTTTACATCGACGATTGAGTTGCTTGTCACGCCATCGCTTCCGACGTTTGCATGATCGCGTCCCTTATCGCGTCTTCGGCAGCATCAGTATAAAGAACGTTTGCTTTGGCGGCAGTGGCGGTCTTCGACACGACGCTCTCCTCTTGCGCCTTTCGGCAAAGTTGAAAGCAAATACTGTTAACTCTATTTTCGCGGCTTCAATATTTCGGAAATTTTACGAAGTGTGGGTTAGGAAATATTTGACGGACACAATATTTCGCGATTTGGAGGGGTACGCCTAGTATTCCTTACCATAGGTTAATTTTTTTTATCTATTCTTTGCGATATTCTTTAAGTCCCGAAATTCGCGAAAAATAGGTCCTCGCGAAAATTAAGTTGTTTACAGTGTGGTTGGAACAACTTGTTGCACCAAGAAGTGGTGGCTACCAGCAACGTTCGAGAGGTAGCCAGTCTGTCTGAACTGCTTCAGCCTATAGCCATGTATCTTTCGTGTTATGTTTTCCCCCTGACGTTTTATAACGATTTCCCGGTTGCTTCGAACAACGGATCACCCGGGAAGGAAGAGAATGGTACACCTGGAAGAAGACAGTACCCGAATTTCAGAATTGCCACACGCCACGCCCGAATAAAGTATCCACGGGGAGAGCTGTGCGCGTGTGCTCGTAGCTATGATAGTTCTTTTTACTGCGCGAGCTATCACAATGAATCCTTGTGCACGCGCGCATATCCTGACTTACCGCTCATTCACACTGGAAGCGGATCCGCGTTCGCAAAGCGGTTGTGAACGCGGTTGTATAAAGATCCAGTACAATTTCACGCGCATTTGATGACATCAAATGCGCGTGAAATTGTACTGGATCTTTATACGACCGCGTTCGCAACCGCTTTGCGAACGCGGATCCGCTTCCAGTGTGAATGAGCGGTAAAGGGGCCATGAACGATATCGGGTTGCAATGTTCATGGCTTTAAAGAGGCGTACTGTCCCTATAGTCTGGACCAAGTATACTCGCACGGACCGCCACTGATTCAGAAGCTTCTTGGTCGCGGTGAAATTGCGAGAATAAAAGGGGATTATGTCTATCTGCAGTCTTGCCTTCGCAAAGCTTTGAAAGGCGCTACGGTGGCTCTACAGAGTGCTGACCTCTGCGACCGTATACCACATAATGGCGGCCGCGGCCCCGCCGGAGCGGCGCACGTGACCACTCCCAGCGAGTTCGCATAGTTTGGAATCGGCGCCGCTAGATGGCGCGGCAATGCTAAAAGGGTCTATTTAGGCTATAATCCATGTAATCGTAAGCCTTGCGGGGTCAACAGCTAGTTGCAACACAAAGAAAAACGTGCAACCCTCTTTATCAGCTCTATTGTTAAAGCACTTTCAGCTGAGCTCATTTTGCCGATGTATGTGGCACAACGTTGAAGGGTACTACCAAATACCGTGGAAGCCAATACTGGCAACTCCCGCGGAAAGCGGGCGAAAAGTGATTGCAGCGCCCCTGGCGAGCTCGGAGTCTCCGCTAGCAGACGAATTCTCCAAAATGCATGGGTTTTGCCTATCTCCGTGCGAGGTGACCAACAAAAAAAAATTGTCACGGACATTCGCTGCTTTGAAAGTTAAAAAATGGGTGCCAGGTCATGAGTGAAGGACATTTTCTTCGCGTGGGAAAGATGTTACAGCTTGTAGGGTGCAATTTTGGAGTTCTCCCGAAGAAAACATTCTGTCACAACTTATGTAGGCCAGGCAAAACACGAATGTATGCCTTCGCGCTGTTTCGTGAAAAAGGGCAATGTACAAACATTTCAGAACATAGCTTCGTTTCAACTTTATTGTTCTTATCAGTCAATTCGTTTTGTTGTTGCAATTCCCATTTCTCATGAATGTCTTGCTTATAACCGTTTCGTCGAATAGGCGAGCTGGCTAATCCCGTTAAGATCGTCTCCGGACGAAGAAGCACAAGTCAATTTCGAACCACGTACGTTACGGCGATGTCAGAATGCTCTGAAAGAAGTCGTTGTGCATATGCAAATCTGACGCTATTATAGATTAATAAAAGCGGAGTTACGAAAAAAGCAGACTTCTCGCGCTTGCAAAGAAAGAAGGGGAGAGCGCCGTAGCCCCGCAAAAAAAGGTGATTTCAGTCACGTTATTTACAGTGCACAAATTCCGATTGTTAGCGCGGCGACGACTAACATCTTCTGCTTCGCTGCTTCTTTACTTCTGGGATAAAGGCCGACACCCGTTGAACCGTCTCCACTCTTTCCTTTTTTGAGTCTTCTTTCATTTATATTTTTGAGGCGACGCCACTCTGCCGCGTTCTTTCTTCCTCCTGCTTTTATGTTGCTGTGTTTTTTTTGTTCTTTTTGCTCTTTTTTGTTTTTGTTGTTTACCCGACGCGTAAGCCATCGCGTATCCTTGTTTTGTTTGGCTTAGTGTTTACTCTCTTTCCTTCGCTTCGACCCCCGGTTCGTCTGTTGGTCTGCTACGCTAGGCTCGGACATTTTGAAGGCCGTCTGCAACTTTGTTGTTGTTTTCTTCCACTGTCGTCTGCGATAACCTCCTATTTTCGCCTTCGATTGAGTTTCTGATCCGAAATCGTCATACGTGCTTTTTGATATTTATTAAATATATTAAGAAGTGTAAGCTCGTTATGCATTTTTATTCGAATTTTATTTGTGTACGCCGGCCGGCACGTCTGCTACGGGTCATCGTTTGTTGATCAACCGGCCGCATTCGAGCATACACCAGCGCATACTTAGAAATGGCAGGCATGCCGTGTGCTGCCTACTATTGCAAAAACAAGTTTTTGCGATGTGGTGGAAAATCTTTCTATCCGCTTCCCGAAGGCCGAACAAACGTGAGTAACTAAGTTATGCAGCATTCAAATTAAACTGTTAAAAGTGTAAATAAACAAGCGTACAACAAGCAGCTGAAAAAAAGGGACGCTTTCTTCTTTTTTCATTAGTTTCGTCTGTTGCTTCCGCTTTGTTTATTGTGAACTCAACACCGGCGGCGACTACCAGCTATTCATTTGCTGCTTTCCATTTTCTTTCTTTTTTCTATAAGCGCCGCAACGATCGTCATAGTTGAAGTAGTTTTTTGCTGGGTATCTTTGTATCGTCTGCTAACTTGTTTGTTTTATTCGCCGTTGTTCGCTTCTCTTCCCCGTTTCTTTTTATTTTCGTCGGGAATGGCGACACCATCTTTTCTGCAAAATTCGGTAAGCGTTTGCACGGTCATTTTTATCCTTACTTTTTGTTTTGTTTTATGCTCCAGCAGCTCGTGCGCTTGCTCTGGTAATATTAACATGTCGTTTGTGCACGTTTTAATGATTACGACGTAGTTCGAGTAGCTAAACGCCTTTTTCCGCTTCCCAGACGCGCTTCAAACGCGTGTGATCCCCTGAGAGGCGTTTGAGACCGCTAAATAAACTGCTCTATCTTTGTTTATGCGCGCGTTGTTATTCGATTGTCGTTGCAGTTTCGATCAGTGGATTCCGCTTTGCAAGCGGACTGACCGTAATGAATTGTTTCTGCTGTTGGGGTGACGAAACGGGGCACGCAAAGCTCGAGGACGTCGCGGAGCCTATACTTTTCCATTGCGCCGTCTGCTTCCGTAGACTCCGAGTCCGCTAGAGGCGCCACTGTCACGTTCGCCGCCGCTCCCATAGGTTTTCGGAGGAGTTTCCAGTATTGGCGAAGCTATATGGTATTTGGTACTACATTCTTAACGTCTAATACGTTCAAGGAGCTCAATTTTCTCTTTATCACCATCAGTGTAATTTGCAGAAATACACGCTTAAAGAGCGGTTGATACAAACAGAAGCCGAGGCATGCTGAAAGTTTCGGTCATATTACGCCAACTCATTGCCATACTTGTAAACCCTGTGATGGGGAAAATAAAGAAACGGGCCGAAACAACAAGGCCTCCAGCTCACCTCCACTCTCTCACTTCTTACAAAACTACCAATTGTGTTGCACCTGAGATTAGTGGCAGCGTTGGTGTTCACGAAGACACTAAAGAATACGGTTTGTTGACGAATATTTTATCCAATATGTTTTGTAGCAACGTTGGAGTTGCTTTTCTTTCTTTATTACTGCAGGAAAATTTGCCTAAAAATGGCACAACATAGCAGCGTTCTTTCTGTTGAAACGATAACATTATTTATCAACTTAATCCCGCGGGCTGCTTATCAAAAATGAGTCAGCTTCCCTGCTTCAAAATATCAAATTTCAGCATTGTCATTTCCTGATGCAAGCTTTTCCAGATGACACGTGTTGACCGAGCAGACATCCTCTTAGTTTAATGCCAGTGTACTTTGCTCGGTACCACTTCCTTTCCAACAAGAGCGTACGGCTGAAAACAATTAGAGAGTAGAAGAGAACATAAATTATGATTGTGCAGAGTTTGACAGCTTAATAACCGGCGTCTGTTGGTTTAATGGCAAAAATTCCCTCGCTCGGAATTACTGCCTTTCCAACGAAAGCGATGCGGCCAAAAACAATTAGAGAGTAGAAGAGAACATAAATTATGATTGTACAGAGTGTGACAGCTTAATAACCGGCGTCTGTTGGTTTAATGGTAAAAATTCCTTCGCTAGGAATTACTGCCTTTCCAACAAAAGCGTCCGGTACAAAACAGCCTGAGAAGAAAATAACGTTATTTATGATTGTGGGCAGTTGGGTAGCTTCAAAAAGGGCGCCAGGCTATAAAATTTATATAGAAAAAAGTTTTGGTACAAAATATTAGCATACATATTTTAGTGGACTACACATCTCACTATTTAGTGTATCACTATTCTTAAGTTCTGGTATACTGTAAAACCTTTAATGTTCGGAGTTTCGCAAATTTCGCGACTTGCAAAAATTCGCTAACTTAAATTGGCGCAAATATTTCTTTTGTTTGTAGCGGTGAATTCTAGCATTTTATAATTTGCGAAATGCAAAGGTCGCCAATATGACCCCGCCGCCACATTCGCGAATTATCGGGCCGTGGAAATGAAGGGCTTTGTAGTATACCAAATGTACTTCATTTTATTCATCAACGAGCTTGTTCTGACCAGCTTCAGCGAGGGTAGAATGAATTTAACACGCTTAATTAAATTTCGAAAAACTGTTTAGCAATCTTCGACACTAATTTACCCCGAACATATCGCTAAATAGTACGTTTGTTATGTGTACATTGATAAAAACACACAAATAAACGCACAAATGTTCCTACGGCTCCCGATACTTTTACAAGCCGTAAGGTTTCTGTTGCCTGTCTTTTGAAATAAAATGCCTTTGAGGCATTTTATTTCAGAAAACGGCCTACGAGAGAAATATCAAATTGACTTTCTTCCATGTTTTTGGGTTTCTCTAAATAAAGCATTAAAAACACCCGTCGTAATGTTTTCCCAGGTTTCCACAGAAACGGCATAAATCCATGAGACTTTCTAAAAGCAAATTGTGGCTTTGAGTTGCAACATTTGATTAGTGCGAAATTGCTCCTCGATATTAAGAAAAGAAATAGGCAACACAGGGCCGCACATTCGTAATAAATTTCAGCGTCCGAACATGAGAATTTTGCTTATTGCGGATTAAATTTAATTTGTTTTTGTTATAATACATTGTTCTTGAAAGGAAGTTCAGTTTTATATTTATCATGATTTCAGGAACCCTGCATTTCAACTCTGCCCCCTCATCCGAGCCATTATTTGTAATATTCGATTCAGTTATTCTTACAAAATCTATTACACAAAACCATACTTCGCGTTTTCCTAGTTAAATAAAGAAATGTATGATTTCAAACTGCCTTGCCACGTTCACGAATCACCTAACGAAAGAAAAAATGTCTACGTTGTAACCTTGAGCATGACATTTCTCGCATGTTCAGCTTTGCAGTGCGGACTGGTTTGTTTATGTCTAAACAGATAATCCTCGTCATTCGCAGAGCTCCATCCCTATGCTCGTTTTCACCTCAAGAACCATAGTACAAAAGTTCGTCTCGCGGAGTATTATTAATTTGCTCCTTTATGTCGAAAAGTAAGACATATGGAGCTGAATTTCAGATTATATACAGGGTGTTTCACGAAAGGTGGACAAATTCGATATTGCGAAAACTACGCGTCGCACCAAAAAAGGCTTGTGTCGTTTTGGTCCTAGGTCAGGAGCCTATTTAGGAAAATTATTAAAGTTGGAGATAATTGTATTGTTAATTATTTTTGCGTAATTAACTTTTTAATATTGGGTTTAAGGGCATGGCTTCAATTAGAAAATTGCTCAGCATCATAAATGAACACTAAATCAAAAAATTGCAGAACGATAAAAAGGCACGCGAACAATTTTACGGCTTTCTGAAAAACCGTGCAAATTCGACGGGTTTTATTTTCGGTTTGTTATCGGAGCGCATCTCAGCCCCGGCAGCACCGCGGCCCGTGGAAAGATAGTGGAACCAGCCTCTGCTGCGTCGCGCGATGACAGCGCAGCAGAGGTTGGATGCACTATCTCTCCACGGGCCGCGGTGCTGCCGGGGCTGAGATGTGCTCCGATAACAAACCGAAAATAAAAACCCGTCGAATTTGCACGGTTTTTCAGAAAGCCGTAAAATGCTTCGCGTGCCTTTTATCGTTCTGCAATTTGTTGATTTAGTGTTCATTTATGATGCTGAGCAATTTTTGAATTGAAGCCATGCCCTTAAACCCAATATCTAAAAAGTTAATTACGCAAAAAGTAATTAACAATATAATAATCTCGGACTTTAATAATTTTCCTAAATAGGCTTCGGCCCAGGACCAAAACGACACAAGCCTTTTTGTTGCGACGCGTAGTTTTCGCAATATCATATTTGTCCACCTTTCGTGAAACACCCTGTATATATATATATATATACGAACTCACTTAAAGCCAAAATAAACGGCGGAGCCAAGATTTGAACTCTGGGCCTCCTAATGTCCGGTCGGGTGTTCTACTTTATAGTATATATACGGCCGGAGTCCGGCCTTCGACCTTGGCCGAAACGTCGAAGAATAAACCGTCCGTTGTTGCTGTTCTCACCAAGGGTTTTCTTTTCTTCTCAGTTTTACCCACGCTTCGTATACCAGAGAGGCACGTATATACATATATATATATATATATATATATATATCAGGGTTCTCCCCACAGTGGGCCCTCGCAGGGCGGGCACCTGTGAAAGCAGGTGTTTGGAGAGTGGCGTCTCCACGGACCCCGAGCCCCGCAGGGGGCGCCTGCACCTTAGGTGCTAGGTGCTTGGTGAGTAGCGTCACCACGGACCCCAGCCACGTGGGCCACCATACCCGCACGCAGGGGGCACCTACTTCAGTAGGTGCTTGGTGAGTGGCGTCACTACGAACCCCGAGCCATGTGGGTTCGCCCACCCACGTCTGGCTGTGCGTGGCGTACCCGTGTCCGGGGAAAAGGGGACCCTGGTGGTTGAGCTGAGCCCGGGGTTTGTTTGGACCCTTCGGGGCCCCCGGGCGAGGCAATACACCGCTTCGGCCCCTGCTTCTCGTAGACGGGTGTCCTGGCTTGGCCCGACCAGGATGATTCAGTCAGTCGCCTCTTCTACCCTCTTCTTCCTTCTTTCACTTTTCCTCCCACCTCTTTCTCTTTTCTTCTACACTCTCTTCCTTCCTTTTTCACCTTCTTAGGCGGCAAGGGCTAACCTTGAGTGGAAACAGGTCCTGTCCCTGCATCCACACTCGGTTATAGTGCCCGGGCAGCACTGGTAGAGTAATTGTGTCAGCCAAGCCCATCTTGCTATGGCACATTACCTACCCCCTTGTTGGGCTCCGTGGTGGGCGGTGCACCCGGGCACTGAATTTCCTTCCCATCTGTATGGGTTCTAAGCTAAAACAACCTGATCGGCCTCCTAAAAGAGTCCGGACCGAAGCACTTTCAACGTTCCTGAACAAAGACGACTCAAACTCCAATGACTACTTTACCAAGTTTTTTGTACTGCACTCTGAGGACACTGCTAAACCGCTGTCCAAGGTGTCTCCCTTCATTGTTGCTAAGGTTCTCCAAAGCACACTAGGATCGAAATATGAAGCTAAGAAGCTCTTTTCAGGTGACCTTCTTGTGGAGGTATTCCAAAAATTCCAGGCCACAGCTTTGCTGAATATTCAAACTATCCATGACCTCAAGGTGACTGTTTCTCCTCACCACACACTCAACACCATCCGCGGTGTGATATCGGAGGATGATCTGGCTGACAGCTCCGAAGAAGAAATTGTGGAGGGCCTGCAGGCTCAAGGTGTTGTCGCTGCAAAACGAATCAAAATCCGACGGGATGGCGAGGAACGACCGACTAGACACATAATTCTAACCTTCGAGAAGAGTACGCTGCCACCTTCAGTGAAAGCAGGCTACATCAATTGCAAAGTGCGGCCGTACATTCCAAATCCTCTCCGCTGCTTCCGTTGCCAGCGCTATGGTCACGGTTCGCGCGCTTGTCGTGGTCGTGAGACCTGTGCCAGGTGCAGTGGCAAAGACCACCCTGCTGACGATTGCAGAGCAGACTACAAGTGTGCCAACTGTGATGGTGACCACCCGGCATACTCAAGAGCTTGTGGCCACTTCAAGAAAGAAAAGGAAATTCTTGCACTCAAAGTGAAGGAGAACATTACCTATCAGGATGCGAAGCGTCGTCTCTCCGCTTTTCAGAGAGGCTCTTTGCCGAGGCGGTGTCCAGCAGGGGACCTGCACCGTCCAAGGCATCAGTGGCAACCCAGGTCTCTTTTCCTGACCGTGGGAAGCCGCTGCAGTCCCCCACGCCCAGGCCGAAAATTGCTCTGCCTGGGCATTCACTCTCAGCTGCAAAAGCAGCTGACACACCTCGTGTTACAAAAGACTCGGGTGCCACTGAGGCGATGGTGGTGACTCCATCGTCCCTTCCTTCTGCGTCGTCCCCCCGGAAGGGGGAGCGAGCCCCTCGCTCGTCCTCTCTTGGAAGGACTTCGCCGAGGAAGCAGCACGCTTCACGTGCAGTGGAGAATGCGAATGGGGCAGTGGGTCAGCCCAGTACGTCGACCGCCTCTCCAGCGGGGCAAGGCAGAGGCCGGGGTTGCCACCCCGGTCGTCTGATAGCTCCCAGGCTCCTGGCAGGCTTGCCAACAAGGCTCTGGACGCAGAGATGACAGCGGATGCTGGCACCGTTTCTGCTCCAGAAACTGACATAGAGGACATGGAGTGGCAGACAACAAACAGAAAACAGAAGGGGAAGAAACCAGTAGTTCCTCCAAAATGATCATTCCATTCCTACCCTTTTTTGAAATTTTTCTTTAATAGGGGCATTTCCATAAAGAATGACTGCGATCATTCAATGGAACTGTCGTGGTCTTATGAGGAACTTCGACGATGTGGAGTTCCTCTTGGAGGAACATCAGCCACAAGCTCTATGTCTGCAGGAAACTCATCTTAATGCAAGTCTTACAAATTTTCTTAGGCGGTATTGCATTTTTAGAAAAGATAGAGCCGACGCATCTGTTTCTGCAGGGGGGTTGCAGTGATTGTGCCTAAGCACATTCCCTGCTGTGCGGTCGATTTAGCCACTGGACTGGAGGCGGTGGCGGTGCGCCTCCTCCTTCACAAAGTGGTCACTGTGTGCTCCCTGTACATACCTCCTTCTTTTGCTCTTACCTTAAGTGATTTTAATGATCTTTTACTCCAACTCCCAGAACCCTTTCTTTTACTCGGAGATTTTAATGCCCACAACTGTCTATGGGGTAGCGACCACGTTGACACCCGTGGTCGAATGATCGAATCAATTTTAATGTCTCACTCACTTTGTCTTTTTAACACGGGAGAACCAACCTATTTTAGCCCATCCTCATTATCATCCTCGTGTATTGATCTTTCCATCGGTAGTGCTTCCATTTTTACTTCTTTTACATGGGTCGCAGATACTAACCCACATGGAAGCGACCACTTTCCGATTTTTTTGAAAACCAACCTTCCTCCGAAGTGCGTGCCGATGCGGACTGCCCGTTGGAAGTTCGATAAAGCAGATTGGTCTGTTTTTACCGAGGCGACGCAGCTTGCATGTACATCATTTGATAAAATCTCGGTGGACCAAGTTACAGAACTGTTAAGTGAGTCTATTCTTCATGCAGCATCTCTTGCTATTCCTATGACTTCCACGCATCTCCCTCGGAGACCCAAGCCGTGGTGGAATGAAGAGTGTACTGAATCGAGAAAAAACAAAACAGAGCATGGGGTATTTTTCGACGTTACCCCACACAGAGTAATCTCCTTGCGTTTAAACAAATGAAAGCTCGGGCAAGAAACATTCGCCGCCAGTCTAAGCGAAACAATTTCCAGGGGTACGCCTCTTCAATTAATAGCACTGCAACACTAAAAGAGGTCTGGGATAAAGTTCATCGGATCGAGGGGCGATACCATGCTTTCGCAGTCCCGCTTCTTTCCCACAATGGGGTCTGCCCAGAGAGCCTAGAGGGTCAGGCCAATCTTCTTGGTCAGCATTTTGCTCGTGTATCAAGTTCCGAAAACTCTTCCCCCGCATTTCTTAGATACAAAGAGCAAGCGGAAGCGCATGCCGTGAAGACCTCAGGTGCCGTTCGTGAGGCTTACAATCAGCCCCTTACGCAGCACGAGCTCGAAATGGTCCTTCGCTCAAGTAAGCCTTCAGCTCCTGGACCTGATGGTATCCACTACCGGATGCTTACTCACCTTCATCCTTCTACATTACTCCTTATTCTGTACCTCTTCAATCGCGTCTGGCAAGAGGGTAGATTCCCGCTGGCATGGAAGGTAGCCATAGTCATACCACTTCTGAAACCCGGGAAGGACGCTTCCTCCGCATCTAGCTACCGCCCAATTGCCCTCACCAGTTGCCTAAGCAAGACATTTGAACGCATCATTAATAAAAGGCTCATGTATTTTCTAGAAAAACAAAACATTTTAGATAAAAATCAATGTGGCTTCCGTTCCTACCATTCCACAGCTGACCACTTGGTGCGTCTTGAAACTACTATTCGTGAGGCTTTTGTTAATAAACAACACTGCATAGCAGTGTTTTTCGACTTGGAGAAGGCGTACGACACAGCATGGCGCCATGGAATTCTTCATGACTTGTATGAAGTAGGGGTACGCGGGAGGTTGCTCGCTATCATAAAGAGCTATCTTTCTGAGCGAACCTTTTTTGTCAAGTTGGGTACTGCTCTCTCCAGAGAGTTTGTTCAGGAGACTGGAGTTCCACAAGGAGGTGTCTTGAGTGTTACTCTCTTTATAGTCAAAATGAACTCAATAGCCCGATCTATACCTCCATCTGTGCAATATTCTCTTTATGTAGACGATCTCCAGATATCCGTCTCATCATGCAATCTTTCCATCTGTGAACGTAGACTCCAAGTTGCAATCAACAACCTCTTGAAGTGGGCAGACGAAAATGGTTTTAGGTTTTCGCCTGACAAGACAGTGTGTGTCTGCTACTCTCGGAGAAGGGGAATCTCCATAGAACCTACTCTACGAATGCACCAGACTCCCGTCCCGGTAAAGAAAGAGCATAAGTTTCTGGGCCTTATTTTC
Organism: Ixodes ricinus; assembly: GCA_037355805.1. Classification (NCBI taxonomy): domain Eukaryota; kingdom Metazoa; phylum Arthropoda; class Arachnida; order Ixodida; family Ixodidae; genus Ixodes; species Ixodes ricinus. The sequence continues at coordinate 14,408 of JAZHYW010002175.1, forward strand.
GACCGTCAACTGTCCTTCATATCTCACATAAAGCATCTGAAGATAAAATGTCAGAAATCCCTGAACCTCCTTAAAGTTCTGTCCCACAAGACATGGGGCTCTGATCGTCTATGTCTTTTACGAATTTATCGCTCTGTGATTCGCTCACGTCTGGACTACGGTAGCTTTGTATACGGATCTGCTAGGCAATCAGCTCTTAAGGTACTGGACCCTATCCATCATCAGGGACTCCGTTTAGCAATTGGAGCCTTCAGAACGTCGCCTGTGCTCAGTCTTTATGCTGAGGGGAATGAGATGTCCCTTGACAGACGGCGATTCTCCCTGGGTTTTATGTATTCGTTAAGGATACGCTCGGTCGCTCAGCATCCAGCCCGGGAGGCTGTGGAGGGCACTAGATATCAGAAGACATTCGAAAACAAGCCCAGCATTATCCCTCCATTCGCGATGAGAAACCGGAATTTGGCAGAGTCTGTTGGGATAGACAGTAAGCTCCCAGTTGCTACAGTTGGAAGGCTGGTGGCGCCATGGGATTATAACTGCGTACGTTGTGATTTTTCACTGACGAAGTTTAATAAGAAGGAAACCCCAACTGAGGTCATGCGACAAGAATTTTTCGAACTCCACAAGGAACATGACTCTCATTCCCACTACTACACAGACGGCACAAAAGCTGAATCATTTGTTGGCTGTGCCATGATTGGCCCTTCAGTAAGAAGTGTTCGTAGGCTGAATTCATCCGCTACTGTTTTCACTGCTGAACTGCACGGCCTTCTGCTTGCAGTAGATCATATTATCCAAACAAGTAACTCCCGGTCAGTTATTTATACAGATTCGCTGAGTGCTTTACGGGCTCTGACGTCACCTGAAACCCCAAAGAATGCCCTCGTTGCTTTATTACAAAACAAAATAGTAGCAGCAACCAGGAAAGGATGTAGTGTTCTATTCTGCTGGGTACCGAGCCATGTCGGAATCCCAGGGAATGAAGAGGTAGATCGTGCTGCGGGCACTTCTGGCAACCGTGCTGTAGACATTAGTAGTATCCCCTACAGAGATTACTGTGCCTTAATCAAATACCATGTTAAAGCTCAGTGGCAGGCAGAATGGAGCCTACAGGTGTCGAACAAACTGCACATGGTTAAGCCCTTTCTTAGTGAGTGGCAGAGCGCTAGGCACAGAGACAGGTTCTATGAGGTGCAGTCAGCTGTCGACTCACGCACTGGACACACGCGGCTCTCGCCATATGGACACCTGTACTACTATAATAT
>JAZHYW010002176.1:0-13576 GCA_037355805.1 Ixodes ricinus
CCCCTGCGGGGATGCAGTTCGGATATTCTGTGTGGTCAAATATTTTCGACAGTTAAGACCTTCGAAATTCGACACGACTGTGTGTATGGTGCTCTAAAAAAATCAACATAAATTGAAACAATTATTTCAGTTGCATTTGTTCTCTCGCGCTCGGACTCGCCAAAACAATTCTCATATCTTTGTTTTTGTTCCCAAAAATAGTACAATACGTTCTTAAAATCCCCGAAAAATTCTATTCGCCATAGATCACAAAGTAAAATATAAAACGCGGCAATTTTGCCACCATCAGCGACCTGAAGTGCGCCAACGCAGGCTGCCACAGCCCACTGGCGAAAGAACCCACATCCCAGCGCAGTCGCGCAACACTGACGTACACTCTCAAACCAGGGACGCTCGCTGTAAATAGCTTCGTTCGAAACTGCCGCTGGAGATGTCTATAAGAGCACTTCGCCATCATGTTGTTTACCCAGATCACTATTCACCCAACACTTTAGGCAGGGATTAGGGAGATTCTAGAGGCGACATGACACCACCAGACGTAAAGCCAAGTGCATGTCACCTCCAGGAGCTTTCTACCTTCATGACTATAGGCCTGTGGACTGGACTTTTAGGGCCACCTAGACAGATCGAGCGTTGGGCACAGACTGAACACCCAGTGATGCATCAGCATTCGGCTAGGACTCATGTTTAATTGAACCCGGGTTTGTCTCTGAAGGATGATGCGGCTTTCACTTGCGTCAGTAAAACGCAGTGGCAGAAACAAACACGGGATTTAGATGGAGACCTGTTGAACCTGTAGAGGCATGGACGTTCAGTCTTATGCCAAATAAACTCGTCTCTTCGCCAGCGCGCGAAGTCACGACATTTCTCTCTTATTCGTCATTTTCATTGACGGCGCACACGTGCGTCCCTGTATAAATGTTTTTAGAAAGCGAGGCCGCATTTGGTGTCTGGTGGTGCAACTGTTGTGGTTCGTGGAACAGATCAGCTGAAAGATGAAAGCAAGCGGTGCGATGGAAGTTTACGATTGGCAAGTATATTTTCCTTTCAAATTATCATGCACAATAGTAAACTATACTTTTCTTTTCATTACATGTAAAGATAGGGATGCGCTAAACACCTTTACATTAATTAAATAATTTATTGATTCACAAATGTTCAAAAACCCATTCAAAATAGTATTGCAAAATATATTTTAAGTCAAACGAAACAATATCATACTTAAAATGCACTTTCCAATGGCTTATACATAAAATTAACAAAGCAACAAATCATGACAAGCCGACTTTAACGTTATTAATACTAAATACCAAACACGTGTTTACAATGCACCAAAAAAAGCGAAGTTAGCGTGACTCAGCACAAAAGCCAGATATACTGTAGAGTTAACTAATCAGCAAAGCCCATATGGAACTCAGCAACTGAGTCACAACAAGACATAGCAAAAATCACATCAGCTTGAAAGATATACTATCATGGTGGCAAAATAAAATATTACATAAAGCACAGCGGAATGTTTTCGGGTCAGATATGATGAAAATGGTTTCAGGAGGCTCATTCCAATGTTTGATGGTAAAAGGGGTGGCTGATTTATTAAAATCAAATGTTGAGCCAGAAATGCGTTTGAAACTTTTGCCGTTATTTTAAAGATGGGATAAATTATTAGGTTCTTCTAAATGTGATGTTCCGGATTGAGCTGGGTTGTAATGTAACCGATGAAGTAAAGACAAAAGTAAGATTAGTCGACGGGTCCCTAAAGGACGAATGGTATAACTTTGCTTAATGACGAAGACAATGACATATCTAGAGTTCGAAGATGATATGAATAGAGCGGCAAGGTTTTGAACGAATTTTAAATGATTCATTAGGTACTTCTGAGGGGTCCAAAATAGATTAAGGATTTTCAAGTTCCGAGCTGACATAAGCAGTGCAAGCTAGTTGGCGTAGACGTGCGGGTGCGGATATTAAATTTCTTTTAGGGTAACCAAGCGTATGTGATGATTCAGCGATGATAGTGTTAATATGAGTAACCCATGACAGGTTGGAGGTAAGGTGCATGCCGAAGCACCTTTATAAGGAAACAAAGGCGAGGCAAACTATTTAAAAGAATATGAAGACGAGGAAACGGAGTGTTTTCTGGTGAATGAAAGCAAGTTACACTTAAATAAGTTCAGTTGCAATGCCATTTGGTACACCAGTCAAAAACTTCATATTTATCACTCTGAGGATTTTCATTGTTGTGGGGGCTGGTTAGTTTTCCTCTATAAAACACAATCGTCAGCAAGAAGTTGCATGGTAAATGGTAAAGTGGTTGCGAGATCGCTAATGTAAATAAGGGTGAGGGGCCATAGAACTGTACCCTGTGGAACTCCAAAAGTTACATCAATGGTGGTAGATTAAAAGTCATTAATCGCGTTAAATTGCTGTCTGAGGATTAGAAAATTACGGGTCCATGAAAGTGTTAAAGAATCTAAACTAAGAGCGGAACGTTTGGATATTAAGCGAGAATGAGGAGCGCGATAAAATGTTCTAGAAAAGTCGAAGAAAAAATATTAGTTTGCAAACAGTCGTCCATATTAGTAATAATATGGTAGGCAAATTCTAAATGCTGTGCTTCGCATACCCCTTGCGTAAACTGTATTCATGTTGGTAAAACAAGTTGCCATTTTCAAGATGGCACATGAAATTTAAAAAAATCAATGTGTTTTAACAATTTTGACAGAACACCGGTTAGGGATATGGGGCAAGATTAGGCTGCATATGATTTATTGCCAAAGTGAAAACCGGAACAAGTTTCCAGAAACTGGAACAGGTTTCTAGACTGTGGGAATGGAACAAGGTTATAGAAACTGTTGATATATTAAGCTATATATATATATATATATATATATATATATATATATCAAATTCGCTACTATTTGTCAAAATTAACAAAAATGTAATCGTCAAGATTGAGTTATGAATTTATTGATTGCACAATTTGTGAATAAAATAGCTGCCATGAATGCGTAGGCAACATCTGCTACCGAGGGAATATTAATTGGAATGGTCGTCCTTGGTAAATAGTGTTCTGAAAAGTGAATTAACAATTATGAAAAAAGGGCGTCGCGAACTCTGTTACTTGCCTCGTCTTATAAAAAATGGATGAATACGAATCATGCGGTGGTATTACTCTCCAGAATTGCTTAGCGTAATTGGTTAGAAGAGAGGGCAGCTGATTGTAGTTAAAGTACGTTTCCTTCGATAGGACAACGGATGACCTGAAACTTTTCTCAGAATTTTTATACCTTGTCCAGGCCACCGGATCATTGGAGATTTCAGGCAAGACGAAACAGTCTCTTCACTTTGTTACTTAGTGTTTAAGTATTTTAGTGAACCATAGTTGATTAATAACTAATCGCATTTGAACGAGTGGAACGAACCTCTTAGTGTGTTCTGAAAGTTTAGGCTTGAAATCCATCAGTACCGGCACGGAAAAGAGAGATATTGTCTTGTTAGTTGAAAATGTGGGCTTTGTAGAAATTGCGGATTACCTTACAGGTCGTTTACATATTTCTCTGTTTGAAGGTTTATTTCGATGCTTATTATTTCGTGATCACTGAAAATACTGAGAAATGGTATGGAGATAACATATTCGCGGTTACATGTCAGAACTCAGAACTGAATCGAAAATAGTATCCCTTCGTGTGGGGTCCATTTGTGCAAGGCTGCAGTTTCGACAAACAGCCAAAAAGTGTATTCCTTGCTGATGGCGTGAATTCCGTGAGGGTTAATATATTAGTGCAAACTTAAAATCTCCGAAGAGGAACACATTTGCATTTGTGGATTTACGGTGTAAAAACATGATGTTGATAGTGTAGAACTTCGATTAACTCATAAGGACTGTCAGGAGGACGATAACATAAACCTATTAACATATTCATTTCCAATGAGGAAGATAGACTCACCCACATTCTGTCTAAATTACATTCAGTTAGGATTTCGCATGAACCTTTTAAAGGCCCATTAATACACCAACACCTCTTTTGTGCTGTCAACCGCAACAGTCAATGTCATAGCGAGCTATTAGTGAATATCTCATAATCTTGGATTTCGGGTAGTCTTTGTAGACAATTGCGATATCGCAATCATTTGCGTAAAGAAATGATTATAATATCTCGCGTAACGGGATTTCACTTTTGATGTTTGTAACTGATGGGGAGGTTTGGGGGTGATGGTGATGGCGCAAAGATTAGTCTAATTTCTAGGCTTGAGTTTGTTGATTATTCTATCTTGAGCAATCTTGGCCTTGACTGCACACACTTATTCTCGACGCTGAACATCTAAGTAGTGCTATCGATCTTTAGTCTGTCGAATGTAAGCTTGAAGGATACGTTTTTACTTTTGGCGAACTCGATTATTGCGCAATTTTTCATCCACATATGACAATGCGCTACTTTTATCCAAATATGACATTCCATTATTTTACATCTAAATATGATATTGCGCTACTTTCATCCAAATATGTTAGGCGCTATTTTTCATCCCCATATTACGATGTACTTTTTTCATCCAAATTTGACATTGCGCTATTTTTCATCTAAATATGACGATGCACTATTTTTCATGAAAATATGGCATTGCGCTATTTTTCATCAAATATGACGATGTGCTATTATTCATTCAAATGTGACAATGCACAATTTTTCATTTAAATATGACATTGCGCTATTTTTCATCCAAATATGACTATGCAACATTTTAATCCAAATATGGAGATACACTATTGTCATTGAAATATTAGGATGTGCTATTTTTACACAAATTTGACATTGATCTACTTTTTATCCAAATATGAAAACATGCTATTTTTGTGTTAAATATCACGATGCGGAAAATTTCATACAAATATGACATTCTGCAATTTTTCATCTAAATATAAGATTGCGCTATTTTCATCTAAATATTATGAGACACTATTGTGCATTCAAATATGACGAAGGCTATTTTTTATTCAAAAATGACGATGGGCTATTTTTCATCCGAATATGACATTGCAATCCAAATATCACGATGAGCTATTTTTCATCGAAATATTACACTGAGCTATTTTTCATCCAAATATGAAAATGTGCAATTTTTCATCCAAATATGGCATTGCGATATTTTTGTCCAAATATGATGATGCACTATTTTTTAAACAAATAACAAATAGCGCAACTTTTTATCCAAATAACATTGCACGTTTTTCATCCAAATGTGACAATGCGCTATTAGTATTCATCAAAATAAGACATTGCGCTAAATTTCATCCAAATATGACATTGCACTATTTTTCATTGAAATATGACGATGCGCTATTTTCCATCCATATATAACGGACGGTGTGCCATGTTTCATTCAAATATGAAACCGAGCTATTTTTCAACCAAATATGAAATTGGGCTATTTTTGATCCAAATATGACGATGCGGTATTTTTGATCCAAATTTGACGATGCGGTATTTTTATCCCAAAATGACGACATGCCATTTTTCATCTAAGTATGACGAAGGGCTATTTTTCATCCAAATATGATGATGCACTATTTTTTATTGAAATATGACATTGCAAAGTTTTTCATCCAAATATGACGATGCGCTATTTTCCATCAAAATATTACATTGCAGTATTTTTCATCTGAATATGATGCGTACTATTTTTCACCCAAAGATTACATTGCACCATTTTCATCCAAATTTGATGATGTGCTATTTCTCATCCAAATATGAGATTGCACTATTTTTCATCCAAATCTGACGATGTGCAGTTTTCGATAAAAAAATATGACATAGCTCTATTTATCATCAGAATATGAGGGTGCGATATTTTTCGTCGGAATATAACATTGGGCTATTTTTCATCCTAATATTACATTGAGCTATTTTTCACCCAAACTCGTATGATGACGAGCACTTTTTCAACCAAATGTGACATTGCGCTACTTTTCATCCAAGTATGATATTGGGCTATTTTTGAACCAAATATGACGATGTGGAATTTTTGATCCAAGTATGACAATGCGGTATTTTTATTCAAAATATGAGGATGCGCTATTTTTCATCCAAATATGAGGATGCGCTATTTTCACCCAAATATGACATTGCGCTATTTTTCATCCAAATATGACGATGCACTTTTTTTCATTCAAATATGACATTGTGCGCTGTTTTTCATCTAATTATGATGTTGGGTTATTTTTCATCCCAATATGACGATGCGCTATTTTTCATTGAAGTATGACATTGCGCTATTTTTAATGCAGATATGATGATGAGCTACTTTTCATTCAAATATGACGATGTGCAATGTTTCATCAAAAGGTGATGGTGCACTATTTTCAGTGAAAATATGACTAAGGGCTAATTTTCATTGAAATATGACACTGCGATATATTTCATCCAAATATGACGATGCGCTATTTTTCATCGAAATATTACATGAACTATTTTTCATTCAAACATGAAATTGAGCTATTTTTCATCCAAATGTAACTATGCGCTCTCTTTCATAAAAATATGATTTTGCGCTATTTTTCATCCAAAAATGACATTGCACTATATTTAATGAGCTGAATGATGAACTACTTTTCACTTCACATGCCTTATGCCTTGAGTTTTCAAGAACTCTGCAAACTCCCTTGAAGTAAACTGTGGACCATTGTCCCTGGTGATTTCTTCCGAAGTCCCTCCCGGGCGAAGATGGACCGAAGAAAATCAATCACCGAAGCAGTTATGCTCTGAACCGCAGCCACCTCCGGCCACTTGCTGTGGTAGTCAATCAAAGTTATAAAAAAACGTTCGTTAGGCGGAGCACGTTCGAAAGGACCAACGATGTCCATTCCCAACTTCGTCAATGGACGAGAGGGAAACTCGACAGGTTGCAGGGGTGCAGGGATGCCTTGGCAGGCTTGTCCATCGCTTGACAAAATGCACAATTCTGGAGAAATTGTTAGATGTGTTGATTAATGTGAGGCCACCAGTAGAGGTCCTTGATGAGGCTCGTGGTCCTCGTTATCCCTTGGTGAGTCTCATGGCCAAACTCGATGACGTGGTCGCGCAAACTACGGCGGAACGACAATCCTTTCTCCTTGGAACAAATGTCCGTCGATCTCGGAGAGCTGATCACGAACAACGTAGAACTGCTTGAATTCCGAAGGCAACTGGTTTTCAGAAGGCCATGTGGAGGAGATATAGGTCATAACCCTTGAGAGCGCCGGATCTCTTGACGTAGCCTCTTGGAAATCCTTCTGGTTGAGGGAGGCACAAACAATCGAAACAACCTGTTTCTTGAACGTCGTGCCATCTCCAGTGTCGGACACAGGTAGATGAGAGAAAGCGTCTGCGATGAGGTTGTCACAGCCCTTACGATACTCTATGAGAAATTGAAGTTGAAAAAGCCTCGCCGTCCATCGGCTGATGCGGTGTGGACGGACACCTGTTCCTTGAGAAGACATTAGGGCTACAAAAGCTTGGTGGTCGGTGCGGATGGTGAATTGTCGACCCCAGAGGTATACGTGCCATTTTTCGCAAGCCCAGAGGATTGCGAAAGCCCCTTTTTCGCCCGTTGAATACCTGCGCTCTGTCTCAGTGAGAGAGCGAGACGCAAACGCGACAGTCTTCAGATGTTGTCCATGCTTTCGCTGACGAACAGCTCTCAAGCCGTAGTTTGAAGCGTCGGTTGAAACGACAACCGGAAGTGTGGTGTCGAACATTGACAAAATGGATGCTTGTCGCAGACAGGTCTTAACCTTCTGGAAGCTGGCCTCCACATCTGGGGACCAGAGAAACGAAATGCCTTTGCGCAAGAGACGACGCATAGGTTCCAAAACCGTCGCACACTGGTGAAAAACTTACTATAGTATTCCATCAAGCCAAGGTATCACAAAGGGCTATTTTTCATCCAAATGTGACATTCCGATATATTTCAACCAAATATGACGATGCGCTATTTTTCATCAAAATATTACATTTGACGATTTTTCATGCAAATATGACATAGCACTATTTTTCATCAAAATCTGACGATGTGCTATTTTCCATCACAATATATGATTATGCGCTAATTTTCATCCAAATATGACATTGCGTTATTTTTAATGCAGATATGACGATGAGCTACTTTTTATCCAAATATAACAATGTGCTATTTTTCATCCAAATATGACGATGCACTCTTTTTAGTCGAAATATGACGAAAGGCTATTTTTATGCAAATATGACATTGTGATATATTTCATCCAAATATGACGATGCGCTATTTTTCATTGAAATATTACATTGGACTATTTTTCATGCAAATATGACATAGCGCTATTTTTCATCCAAATCTGACGATGCGCTATTTTTTATCAAAATATGATCATGCACTATTTTTCATCCAAATATGACATTCTGCTATTTTTCATGCAGATATGATGATGAGCTACTTTTCATCCACATATAACAATGTGCTATTTTTCATCCAAATATGACGATGCACTCTTTTAAGTCGAAATATGACGAAAGGCTATTTTTCATCCAAATATGACATTGTGATATATTTCATCCAAATATGACGATGCGCTATTTTTCATTGAAATATTACATTGGACTATTTTTCATGCAAATATGACATAGCGCCATGTTTCATCCAAATCTGACGATGCACTATTTTTTATCAAAATATGAGTCAGGCACTATTTTTCATCCAAATATGACATTCCGCTATTTTTAATGCAGATATGATGATGAGCTACTTTTCATCCACATATAACAATGTGCTATTTTTCATCGAAATATGACGATGCACTCTTTTTATGTCGAAATATGACGAAAGGCTATTTTTCATGCAAATATGACATTGTGATATATTTCATCCAAATATGACGATGCGCTATTTTTCATTGAAATATTACATTGGACTATTTTTCATGCAAATATGACATAGCGCTATTTTTCATCCAAATCTGACGATGCACTATTTTTTATCACAATATATGATTATGCGCTAATTTTCGTCCAAATATGACATTGCGTTATTTTTAATGCAGATATGACGTTGAGCTACTTTTCATCCAAATATAACAATGTGCTATTTTTCATCCAAATATGACGATGCACTCTTTTTAGTCGAAATATGACGAAAGGCTATTTTTCATGCAAATATGACATTGTGATATATTTCATCCAAATATGACGATGCGCTATTTTTCATTGAAATATTACATTGGACTATTTTTCATGCAAATATGACATAGCGCTATTTTTCATTCAAATCTGACGATGTGCTATCTTCCATCACAATATATGATTATGCGCTAATTTTCATCCAAATATGACATTGCGTTAGTTTTAATGCAGATATGACGTTGAGCTACTTTTCATCCACATATAACAATGTGCTATTTTTCATCCAAATATGACGATGCACTCTTTTTAGTGGAAATATGACGAAAGGCTATTTTTAATGCAAATATGACATTGTGATATATTTCATCCAAACATGATGATGCGCTATTTTTCATTGAAATATTACATTGGACTATTTTTCATGCAAATATGACATAGCGCTATTTTTCATTCAAATCTGACGATGTGCTATCTTCCATCACAATATATGATTATGCGCTAATTTTCATCCAAATATGACATTGCGTTATTTTTAATGCAGATATGACGTTGAGCTACTTTTCATCCACATATAACAATGTGCTATTTTTCATCCAAATATGACGATGCACTCTTTTTAGTCGAAATATGACGAAAGGCTATTTTTCATGCAAATATGACATTGTGATATATTTCATCCAAATATGACGATGCGCTATTTTTCATTGAAATATTACATTGGACTATTTTTCATGCAAATATGACATAGCGCTATTTTTCATTCAAATCTGACGATGTGCTATCTTCCATCACAATATATGATTATGCGCTAATTTTCATCCAAATATGACATTGCGTTAGTTTTAATGCAGATATGACGTTGAGCTACTTTTCATCCACATATAACAATGTGCTATTTTTCATCCAAATATGACGATGCACTCTTTTTAGTGGAAATATGACGAAAGGCTATTTTTCATGCAAATATGACATTGTGATATATTTCATCCAAATATGATGATGCGCTATTTTTCATTGAAATATTACATTGGACTATTTTTCATGCAAATATGACATAGCGCTATTTTTCATTCAAATCTGACGATGTGCTATTTTCCATGACAATATATGATTATGCACTAATTTTCATCCAAATATGACATTGCGTTAGTTTTAATGCAGATATGACGTTGAGCTACTTTTCATCCAAATATAACAATGTGCTATTTTTCATCCAAATATGACGATGCACTCTTTTTAGTGGAAATATGACGAAAGGCTATTTTTAATGCAAATATGACATTGTGATATATTTCATCCAAACATGATGATGCGCTATTTTTCATTGAAATATTACATTGGACTATTTTTCATGCAAATATGACATAGCGCTATTTTTCATTCAAATCTGACGATGTGCTATCTTCCATCACAATATATGATTATGCACTAATTTTCATCCAAATATGACATTGCGTTAGTTTTAATGCAGATATGACGTTGAGCTACTTTTCATCCACATATAACAATGTGCTATTTTTCATCCAAATATGACGATGCACTCTTTTTAGTGGAAATATGACGAAAGGCTATTTTTAATGCAAATATGACATTGTGATATATTTCATCCAAACATGATGATGCGCTATTTTTCATTGAAATATTACATTGGACTATTTTTCATGCAAATATGACATAGCGCTATTTTTCATTCAAATCTGACGATGTGCTATCTTCCATCACAATATATGATTATGCACTAATTTTCATCCAAATATGACATTGCGTTAGTTTTAATGCAGATATGACGTTGAGCTACTTTTCATCCACATATAACAATGTGCTATTTTTCATCCAAATATGACGATGCACTCTTTTTAGTGGAAATATGACGAAAGGCTATTTTTAATGCAAATATGACATTGTGATATATTTCATCCAAACATGATGATGCGCTATTTTTCATTGAAATATTACATTGGACTATTTTTCATGCAAATATGACATAGCGCTATTTTTCATTCAAATCTGACGATGTGCTATCTTCCATCACAATATATGATTATGCACTAATTTTCATCCAAATATGACACTGCGTTAGTTTTAATGCAGATATGACGTTGAGCTACTTTTCATCCACATATAACAATGTGCTATTTTTCATCCAAATATGACGATGCACTCTTTTTAGTGGAAATATGACGAAAGGCTATTTTTAATGCAAATATGACATTGTGATATATTTCATCCAAACATGATGATGCGCTATTTTTCATTGAAATATTACATTGGACTATTTTTCATGCAAATATGACATAGCGCTATTTTTCATTCAAATCTGACGATGTGCTATATTCCATGACAATATATGATTATGCGCTCATCTTCATCCCAATATGACATTGCGTTAGTTTTAATGCAGATATGACGTTGAGCTACTTTTCATCCACATATAACAATGTGCTATTTTTCATCCAAATATGACGATGCACTCTTTTTAGTGGAAATATGACGAAAGGCTATTTTTAATGCAAATATGACATTGTGATATATTTCATCCAAACATGATGATGCGCTATTTTTCCTTGAAATATTACATTGGACTATTTTTCATGCAAATATGACATAGCGCTATTTTTCATTCAAATCTGACGATGTGCTATCTTCCATCACAATATATGATTATGCACTAATTTTCATCCAAATATGACACTGCGTTAGTTTCAATGCAGATATGACGTTAGCTACTTTTCATCCACATATAACAATGTGCTATTTTTCATCCAAATATGACGATGCACTCTTTTTAGTGGAAATATGACGAAAGGCTATTTTTAATGCAAATATGGACATTGTGATATATTTCATCCAAACATGATGATGCGCTATTTTTCATTGAAATATTACATTGGACTATTTTTCATGCAAATATGACATAGCGCTATTTTTCATTCAAATCTGACGATGTGCTATCTTCCATCACAATATATGATTATCGCACTAATTTTCATCCAAATATGACATTTCGTTCCGTATACTGGTGAGCTAGGGGGCGGTGGTCGTCGGGTAGCATGCGGCGTAACTGCAAGCGTGGGCGGTTCGGGAGTGGCGCCGACGAGAACTTCTGGCTGCAGCGCCTGATGAACTTCTTCCCGGACAACCTCGGCGAGCGACAGTGAGGACGGGCGATCCGCAGCGGGAAGTATCTTGCGGAGTTCTTCCCGGACGACTTCACGGACGATCTCCCGAAGGCTGTCGGCACCGCTGGTATTCAGGTCCAGAAGGGAAGCAGCGACAGTTGGAGCAGCAGGCGCGCCGGCGATTCGGTGGTAGTGGCTTGCTCGGGCCGTCAGCGCGCGCTCGATGTGGTGGCTTCACTCACAAAAGCATCGACGGTCGTCGGGGTTGCGGACCAGGCCTCCGAAAATTTCTGCCTTGACGCCACGCATGAGGACTCGAAGTTTCTTTTCCTCGGCGGCCTCCGGATCGGCTCAGGCACTTAGCCGCAGGACGTCCTCAACAAAGCTGGTCACGCTTTCGTTGGGGCCCTGCACCCTTGTTTGAAGTAGGTCCTCTGCTCGCTGGCGACGGTGGTGATTAAGGAACGTCCGCTTCAGTTCGGCGACGCAGGACTCCCATGTAGTGAAGGAGGCTTCGTGGTTTTCAAACCAGTGCCTCGAGGTACCCTCCAGCGAGAAGTACAGGTTCTGGAGGCGCTGCTCAGCCGTCCATCCGTTGTGGCGAGCTACACGTTCGTAATGCTTGATCCAGTCTTCGACATCCTCGTGGATCTCGCCGTGGAAGGGAGTCGGCGTAAGGGGAGCGGCGGGCAGGTAGACGACGGCAGGAGCGGCGGGGGTCGGCGACTGGTCGGCCATCGTCGGCCTCGTTGGCTGCTTGGTCCTGGGCGGCAGAAGTCCGAATTCCGGGTGTAGGCCTTGGGTGCGACGACTGAACCGGATCTCGGTAGTGCCTTCGTTGGTTCTTCGTGGGCTTGGCGTCGGACTTGCACTGCGGGCCCTCGGAGGGGTACGCGGCAGGGGCATGCGGTACCCCGCACCTCCACCAAAATGTCACGAATGACGAGGTGACAAACAAGGAATAACTGAGGAAACTGAAACGTTTAATGGGGGCGAACTTGTGCCCAAAACAAAAAAGGAAACAGAAGATAACAACAGAGCGTCGCGGGCGTCGAAGTCGGCGTAGCAGCAGAGTCGAACGCTTGGGCGAGACTGACTCCGGCTTGCCACGCGGAGCCCCTTTTGTACCCGCGTGGGCTTCTGGAACATGCGGCGTAGAAGGTTCGGTGTGTGGAACATTCTAACCTCGAATCAGCAAGACGGTTCTCGAATTCACCAGAACATCACATTAGAGCATTATCAAAAATGTGTAGACGCGGCCAGGAATCGAACCCTGGCCTTTTGCGTAGAAGGCAAGCGCGATAACCGTAGCAATATGTAACTGAACGA
>JAZHYW010002178.1:0-101594 GCA_037355805.1 Ixodes ricinus
TTGCCCTCCAACCCATGTCCCTCGCAAACGCGCACAAAAAAAAAAAAAAAAAAAGAAGAAAAACGGAGGTATTTTAGTTTGTTGTTTTTCGGCGGCTCGCGTGTTGCCCACGGGACTCTCAGCGTTGGCGTTGCTCGCGTCTTTGTATTTGCTCTTTCGTCGCTTGGCCTGTCTCCACCTTCTTTCTTGTCGTCATTTTACAACGGTGTCAGTGAGGTATTGTAGCGAATTTGCGAGGATGTCTACCAAGCTGGCGAAGCTTCGGATGAGGATGACATGTCCGGAAGTTCTGACGATGATTAAGTTTTTGACATCGCCCTGTGATTTAGCTGAGAGTGCAGTAAATAAAGGTTTGTTTCCTTCTTTTGCCCTAACTTTCCCCTGTTCCTAGAAAAAAAAAATGGTCGACCTATATTCGAATTATTTTTTTTTATTCTCGGTGGGCTCAATAAATAGGGGTCGACCTATTTTCGTGGTCGACCTATTTTCGGGTAAATACGGTACCTGCATGGTTGAAAGGGCCAGACAAGCCTTGTGAGCGCTTTGTTTTCTAGCCTCTCAGTCCTGAACCCACTTACGCACCACATGTGTAGATGTTCCGATAGACGAGAGCACTTATTTGGAATATGGGGGATGGCAATACGCATTCATTGTTGTTGTCGTTATCAGAATTCTGTATTATGGTCAATTGTGGACTGCTTATTTGCAATACTTTTTCTCACTTAAAAATATGTCATACTAAAAATATGTAGTATAGCCAATGACAAAAAGAGAATGGCTAGGCGTCCTCCAGTACGCGCTTCTACTTTTCAGCTCACTTTGAACGGATAATTATAATAATAATATTTATTTTGGTTCAGGAGAACCGCGGCGCCGCAGAAAGGCAAGGAGCCCATACCATGAAAGCCTGCGGCGCCGCATCTGATGACGATGGGATGAGATAGTGTGCAGATGACAGAGAGGTGCTGACGATGTTGAAATGGAGCTTGTGGGTGAGGGTAGCGGGATGATGTTATGGGTGATGTGGGTCCACAGTTGTTTAGTGAGTTGCTCGCTGGGACGGTTATCTTTCAGCTGGTATCAAGTCTGGCTGTACCCGGAGAAGTGTCCGGGCAAGCCCTCCAGGGTGGTGTTCGGTTGCTTCACCGTGCGTGCTTCACCGTGCTCACTCGAGGCTCATAAGACGCTGAAACGTCATTCAAGATAGCAGGCGGGCTGGTGGCGGAACAACGGAGACTTCTTTTTGCCTTTCTCATTCTGTCAGTGAGCGTGTACTTCTATACTCTAACTCGGCTTAACCTGGACAGAGCTGAGAAGATTAGGCTCGGCGAGTGCCCTTACTGCATATGCATTTGTACAGTTGAGGCACTTTCTAAATCAAGTGTCTTGTGTATATTGCCTTCAAAAACACATCATTTGGGGGTGCAAAACGAATTCTAAGGAATATTTGTGTTTGTATTGTCCTATCACTCATCGACTCCTTCGACTAAATGAGGATTCGACCCAGCCTGTTGAAAAATATAATGCCTGCCAGATAATTGTTTTGCATTTAGTTAATATATCAGTATTCATTTAGGTATCCCAAGTCGTTAGTCGTTGAGACGCAGTCTCGTTGTGAGTCAGTCATTTTTAACATTTGTAAAACTGCTTGTCAAATAACGGCACTGTCGAGGTCATATACTCAACTCGAACAATAGCTGGGCACAAGCTGGTCGCGTGGTTACAGGCAGCGAACATCCCGGTTTGAACGTCTGAGTACCTACTTCGCAATGTAACTGAAGACTTGGCCAGGGCCCCGCTCACAAACGTCTATACTTTGTATCTCTTTAAGCTGGACCACTTTTGACCCTACAAGCCATTGCAGCAAAAACGGCGTGACACATGATTATAAGCTCGACGTACCATGGCGTCCAACTAGAAGGTCACATGGCTTGCTTTCTGCACAGAATTTGCAAGGATGGCTTGAAGCTTCTGCCATGGTTAACTTTAAGCTGAGATAGTTTGGAATAATGCTTCCAATTTTGAGTGTTGCCCGGCACGGTTGACAATTTGGTGATATAGCGCTGCATTGAAAAGTCTGTGCATTCATGACAGTATCACCTTATGAATGCATGCTAGCTATTAAACTCTCTGTTCTGCAGAGAAATGAATGCACTTTACTTCCAATTGCAGCTGCTTTGGGAACTTCATGGTATGAAGCACCTTATGGCTGCAAGCGCTGCCTGATCTTGTTCCGTGGTCTGCGCAGGCCCATTGCAGGGAGTCACTTCAAGAGCATCACTAGAGTTTCCTGCCCGTGGTCGTCCTAAAGTTTTCTGGTGTAGGTATGCATCCTTTTTGTCTTTCTCTTAATGGTACCGGGCGTTTTCTTTTCAGTGTCGCCGATTTGCCTCATAATTGGTTAAGCACACGAATGGACGATGTACAACTGTATCCCACATATTTGTGTCAAGATAACTTTTCTTTGCCAAAGTTACAGATATTTTTATGAGGGTTAGTCTTTTTTGTTTTTATTTACATATTTATTTGAGTTTCTACGGGCAATACTAAAACGTTATGCCGGGGACAAGGACAAGTTCACTGCTCTAACTTTTTCTCGACTGATCGCAAGAAATTTGGTTTATGTTGTGAAACCTCCTTCCAGCGCTTGCTTTACAGCACGAAAAAATTATACATAGGACATACTCTGCTTTTAGACTGCTTGCTCATTCTACAGGTCTGCCTGCCATAGATGTCGTGTTACTGGAGAGCAGGCAAATTCGATTGTTGTTTTTGCCATTGCTTTTTTTTAAGCCGTTGTTTTAATAGTTCTTGTAAATTTAGAGATTTTCCTAAAACGCAACCGGGACGAATATTTAGTTTGATTAGTTAGCTAAAAATAATGATCGAGTACCCTTTAGTCAGTAAAATAGATGCTGTGTGCCGCTGTTAGTGCCAAGTCGAGATCCGCGCTTTTTTGTCATTTTTCTCAGAGTAGTGCCCATTTTTATCGGTTAGCCTCTTGGTGTGCCAACTAAACTCTTTCTATCCAGACACCTGCCCTCTACTGGTACACTCTACCCTCATGCTCAGTAAGTGTATGAACTGGAGTTGTATCCCCAGTCGACACTTGTTGAGCATGAGGGTAGGAAAATCTTTCCATTGCAGCAGAGCCATTTATTGGGAGGGTTTGGCCAGTATGATTTCGCTACCGTAGTGTCCCCTCCCGAGTGAGCCAATCAGCCCACGGCACAGAGCGAGAGGCATGAGCGCATGCGCGTGAACTCTCGGCTGCTCCCAGCTGCTCGGGGAAGGCTGCCATTTTCATTCATTTGCCGGCGAGGGATCGATATTCAAATTGCAGTTCTTTCCTTTTATTTGGCAGGATCTGGCAATAAAATGATACAGTGTTATTCTTCGGTGGCTTAAAAAGCTAAAGCATGAAGTTACTCCATGTTTGAACGCAAATTTATATTCAGGCGAAAAAGAAATAAGCTTGTAGCAGACGACGCATAGCCTCATCAGTGCTCCGCGCCGACAGCGTTGCATCAAAATGGCGGTCGTCTCCTCTTTGCTGCCTTCTTTCTCTCTCGCTTCTTTAGCGCTCTCCTCCCTTTCCTCCTCTCTGGCGCCTTCGTCGCCACACCCACTTGCCAAACTCTCCCAATGTACGGCTCTGCATTGCAGTAGTAGTTTTTTATAGTCTTTACAGTTGAATGTGAATATTCGACAGAAATCTCTGAGGTTGGCGCGAAAGAGAGTTAAATGAATGCATTTAATCATTTGCCTTAATTAGGTACCCATCATTTCAAGGCCTACATGGCCTTGTCCTCGGGGAGACTATGGCTGTGGGAGTGAAGGAGCAGTTTTTTAATAGGTACAAGTACAAAGTATAAAAATAAAAGGATCTATGTGCTGATCACTCAAGAATATGCTATTCATTGTAATGTATCTCTGCCAAGTACTTGAGTGTGTTTTTTTTTATTATCAGCTACCTGGGTGCCTCAAGATCTGGAAATCCTAGTGGCCACAAGCTGGGACTCAACCTTCTTCTGTGGTCTGGCCAGGACCATGGGGAGGTAATCCCAGCAACAAGAGCATCGCAGTATCTCCCTGCCTGTGACTTTTGATTAGCGTCACAACAGGGGAGTCGTCGTGCCACCAGGTGTTAGGTATGCTACTCGAAATAAGCATTCTTACCTATTCTTTAAGTGAAACAGCAAAAGCACTACTAAGCCTAAAATGCAAAGGACATATTCGAATCTAGGGTTGGATGGAGTTCCAATTACAAAAAGGAGTCTGCAGACATGATTAACATGTGAACCTAAAAGCCCGCGGATGTAAGTTTGACGGTGTCACACAAATAACTTCCCGCAGATGGCATCGCTCTTGCTATACCCAAACAATATCTTAAAATAATTATTGTGTTACGTTGGTGTCAGCAATCTTATGTACCTATCACGCCCAGCAGTCGGGAGATGTGAAGTATAAAAAAAAACAGGAACTTGCACATTGTCAGCTCTGCAAAGATTTATATAGTGAACAGAGCATAGCACGTTCAACTTAAGAAAGCAATTCAGTGCAGGCCTAGTTTTAAGGTTCACAGATGTGTAATTCCTCTTCATAATGAAGTGAAAACTGCTTAATTTGTGGCACACTACAGGCTTTCTATTAGTGTTAAAAAGTGTTATGGTTTTCTAAACAGCTCACACCAAGTATTTTCTTGAAATACATGGGTTCATGGAAATTATTATGTGGATGTTTGCACACAGTCATGGTGAGACCAATCTTTAATGTCAAGTGTTCCACTTATTCAGAGTTGGTTGAGCCTGTAAATATTGTAGGTCGCAAATTAAATTTTTAGGCTCCAACCATTTGTGTTTAATAAAAACACATCACTGACCTAAAAAATCCTGCTATCCTAGAGTTTATGCTAGAATGTATCGCTTCAGATAAATTTGTTAATTTCTACTTTTAGCCCCTGCCCTGCCAGATACAACATCTGGCATAAAGCAGTGTTCCGGATCTTCTTCAAAGACCTGAGGCGGGTCGTCATTCAATCTAGGAGTCGGCGGTGTCTCATGGGCGTGTTGCTGGTGCTTCTTACTGGATGATGCTACCGAGGGACAAGTGATCATGCTTGGGAAAGGCAAGTTTGGCAAGTATGGCCGCCGTATGTACACATATTGTTTTTACCTTTGTTTGAATCAGGCACGTAGCCAGGATTTTATTTCAAGGGGGGGGAGGAGGAGGAGGGAGGAGGAGGAGGGAGGAGGAGGAGGAGGAGGGTTCGGGCCCCATGCTCCCCCCTGGCTACGTGCCTGGCTCGAATCCACTTTTAAGAAATGCACAGCGGCGTCTTATAATTCCGGAGTGCTCCAACTCTGTCAGTGCTAGTTTCTCTAGACCATGCAAATGGGATGCAACACTAAACCACATGCTCTCGCAACAGTGCTGGGCTGAAGCACTGTGGAAGCTACTCTAGCCTTTACAATGCAGCACAAAATAGTTGACGCCAAGTATAGCTAGTTTTGAGACTCCGTTTTACCAAAAGCTCTGCCGAAAAAAATCTGCCATTTTATAGGGAGTGCAAAAGAACCTCGCGTGCCTAACCTGGAGAACGGCGTTTTTTTTTTGCATAGGCCATTTTTTTCTTAAACCATTACGTTCAGCCTTTTTGAAATGTTAACATCATGTGGCAGACGGACGTACTGTAAACCCCTTAATGTTGGCGAGTCCTTAATTTTCGCGGCCTTTAATTTTGCAAAATTCAGTGGCCGCAATTATGTCCTCTGTGACCGATTCGAGAAGAAATAGGGGCCATGAAGATAAGGGGTTTTACTGTACATCTGAGAAAAGAGGAAATCACTTTTGTTCGTATGCAAGAGTAAGACCAACAACAACAATCATGGTGTCATCACTTTGTGAGCCTGTCTGTGTCTATTGAATGATATGAATTTTATTTTAGTTCGTTAAACATTGCTGCCTGTACGTTGTGGGATGTCGTCTTCAACACAAACAGTGGTTTTCCTCTGAAGCAGGCAGCATGGATGCTTGCCGCAGCACAACAGAGTTCATTTGCAGGTAGTACCACAGTTTGAAGGAGGATTCGCACAATATGGGGGAATCACAATTCAGTGGTCTACCTCAAGCGTGGACAAGATTTGCTCGTTCAAAAAAAAATTGGCTAAAAATTAGGGATTTTTGACGAGTGTACCCGCATGGTTGAAGGGCTAGACAAGCCTTGTGAGCGCTTCGTTTTCTAGCCTCTCAGTCCTGAACCCACTCGCGCACCACATGTGTAGATGTTCCGATAGGCGAGAGTACTTATTTGGTAAATGGTGGATAGCAATACGCATACATTGTTTTTATCTTTATCAGAATTCTGTATTATGGTCAATTGTGGACTGCTTATTTGCAATACTTTTTCTCACTTAAAAATATGTCATACTTAAAATATGTAGTATAGCCAATGACAAAAAGAGAATGGCTGGGCGTCCTCCAGCACGCGCTTCTACTTTTCACCCCGCTTTGAATGGATGTGCTCACTCGAGGCTCATAAGACGCTGAAACGTCGTCGAAGGTAGCAGGCGGGCTGGTGACGGAACAACTGAGACTTCTCCCTGCCTTTCTCATTCTGTCAGTGAGCGTGTACTTCTATACTCTAACTCGGCTTAACCTGGATAGAGCTGAGGAGAATAGGCTTGGCAAGTGCCCTTAGTGCGTATGCATCTGTACAGCTGAGGCACTTTCTAAATCAAGTACCTTGTGTATATTGCCTTCAAAAACACATCATTTGGGGGGTGCAAAAGGAATTCTAAGGAATATTTTTGTTTGTATTGTCCTATTACGCATAGACTCCTTCGACTAAATGGGGATTGAGTCGACCCAGCCTGTTGAAAAATATAATGCCTGCCCGACAATTGTTTTGCATTTAGTTAATATATCAGTATTCAGTTAGGTATCCCAAGTCGTTAGTCGTTGAGACGCATTCTCTCTGTAAGTCAGTCATTTTTAGCGTTTGTAAAACTGCTTGTCAAATAACGACACTGTCAAGGTCATATACTCAACTCGAACAATAGCTGGGCACAAGCCGGTCGCGTGGTTACAGGCAGCAAACATCCCGTTTTGAACATCCGAGTACCTGCCTTGCAATGCAGCTTAAGACTTGGGCCCCACTCACAAACGTCTATACTTTGTATCTCTTTAAGCTGGACCACTTTTGATGCTACAAGCCATTGCAGCAAAAACAGCGTGACACATGATTATAAGCTTGACATACCATGGTGTCCAACTACAAGGTCACATGGCTTACTTTCTGCACTGAATTTGCAAGGATGGCTTGAAGCTTCTGCCGTGGTTAACTTTAAGCTGAGATATTTTGGAATAATGCTTCCGGTTTTTAGTGTTGCCCGGCACGGTTAACAATTTGGTGATATAGTGCTCCATTGAAAAGTCGACGCATTCATGACAGTATCACCTAATGAATGCATGCTAGCTATTAAACTCTCCATTCTGCAGAGAAATGAAATGCACTTTACTTCTAATTGCAGCGGCTTCTGGTACTTTATGATATGAAGCACTTTATGGCTGCAAGCTCTGACCGTACCTTGTTCTGTGGTCTGCGCAGGGCTATTGCAGGGAGTCACTCCGAGAGCCTCACCAGAGTTTCCTGCCCGTGGTCGTCCTAAAGTTTTCTGGTATAGGTATGCATTTTTTCTGTCTTTCCCTTAATGGTATTTGGGCGTTTTCTTTTCATTGTCGCCGATGTGCCTCAAAGTTGGTTAAGCACACGAATAGACACTGTACAACTGTACCCCACATATGTTTCTCAAGATAACTTTTGTTTGCCAAAGTTACATATTTTTTTATGAAAGTTGGTCTTCTTTTTATTTACAAATTTGTTTGAGTCTCGATGGGCGACACTAAATTGTTATGCCAGTGGCGAAGACAAGTTCACTGCTCGAACTTGTTCTCAACTGATTGCAAGAACTTGGGTTGTGAAAAATGAATATCGTAAAACCTCCTTCCAGCACTTGCTCTGCAGCACGAAAAAAAAATCATACATAGGACATACCCTGTTTTTCAGACTGCTTGCTCATTCTGCAGTTCTGCCTGCCATAGATGGCGTGCTACCGGAGAGCAGGCAAATTTGATCGTTGGTTTTGTCATTTTTTTTTAGCAGTTGTCTTAAGGGATTGTCCGGTCGAAACCGGAAGTACTTAAGTTTTTGCGCTCGTTACGTCGAGGGAGCCTTCATGTACACAAACGTCATTTTTATTTTGATATATGATCTCCCGTTATTAATGAAACCTTTCATGAGCGTACGTACGAAACTGCACCCCGAATTTCGCCAGTGTCAATGGCTGACATCCGTAGCTGCTGCGTGACGTCACAAAACGCAAGGGTTTGTCGGATGGTCGGGATAACAAGCGTTGGTCGATGGATGTCTTGTATTTTGTTTCGAATTATATAGTCTCCTAGGCTGTGCCCTACTGAAATACGGTTCTTTTAATGCAGTTTCGAAGCGTGTGCAAAAAAAGTCACGCCTTTTAGCAGGATATTACTCGAAAACAGCCATAAGCTTCGAGCAAACGTAACCCATTTCGCGCAAACACAACAGCGACGGCCGCCGATCGAATTAGGAGCGCTTGCAAAGCAAATGATGCAGATTTCGCCTCTGAAGCGGCAACTAGGTACACGAAGCGGCATCTGGGTACGCATTTCTGCGGATCCACTGGATCGGTGATGAGGCTGCGGGTCTTTTCCTCAGAGGCGATGTCCGCGGGTCGAAAGCAAACGGCGAATCGTTCAAAAGCATACCGCCACTTTACTTGGGCGAGCTTGGTGAATCGTAGCCACGCTCTATTTTCACATGCGGGCGCGTGCTAAATACAAATTCTGGTATCATTTCCAGGCGATCTAGCTGTTGTTTTCGGTTTCGCTGCACAATCACATTTATTGATCCAATTTTGGCCGAGGAGTGGATGGACGTAGTTTAATATCATTGGCACAGCATCACACCTCAGCTTACGAGCCTTCTGTGCGCTTAGAGCTCAGCTCGTAGCTCTCTTCAGTGAGATGATTGCTGCATAAGCGGGATCTCGATCTTGACGGGAACCCAGTCCCTAGGCACGGCGACGGTCCATTTTGCTCGTCACTGCACGTCTCGCGGAAAAGTGCGGAACGTCATGTCTTGGCTCGCATGTGCTGCCCGGTGGTTGTGGCACCCAACCGCGCAACAAAAATCTCACCCAACCACGAAACAAGTCGAGCACAACAACAAAAACGAAGCACGCAGAGGCGTTCACTCGCAGGTAAACGACGAGACAAAAATGCTCGATTTGTGTTGTGTGACGTCAAAGCTCCAATGTTGCCACCGAAAGCAGCGTTTACGCTAGAGTGCGATTGGAGCAGTATAAATTCAGTTACTCATGCAGAGGGGCATATAAAATTCAGATATTGCACGTACGATGGGCCTCGAGGCAATAGCAATGATATTCAATTGTTTTCTCGAATACAAAATTTGACCGGACAATCCCTTTAATAGTTTTTGTAAATTTAGAGATTTTCCTAAAAAGCAAGCTGGGAAGAATATTTAGTTTGATTAGGTAACTGGAAATAATGATTGAGTACCCTTTAGTCAATAAAATAGATACTGTGTGCCACTGTTAATGCCAAGTACCCATTTTTATTGGTTAGCCTCTTCGTGCGCCAAGTAAAGTCTTTCTATGCAGACACCTGCCCTCTGCAGGCACACTATACCCTTATGCTCAGTAAGTGTACGAACTGGAGTTGTATCCCCACTCGACACTCGTTGAGCATGAGGGTAGGAAAATTTTACCATTGCAGTAGTAGTGTTTTATAGTCTTTACAGTTGAATGTGAATATTCGACAGAAATCTCTCAGGTTGGCACAAAAGAGGGTTAAACAAACGTGTTTAATCATTTGTCTTAATTAGGTACCCATCATTTCAGTGCCTACATGGCCTTGTCATCAGGGGAGACTATGGCTGTGGCAGTGAAGGAGCAGTTTCTTTTATAAGGACAAGTACAAAGCATAAAAATAAAAGGATCTATATGCTGATCACTCAAGAATATGCTATTCATTATAATGTATTTCTGCCAAGTACTTGAGTGTGATTTGTTTTTATTTTCAGCTACCTGGGTGCCTCAAGATCTCGAGATCCTAGTGGCCACAAGCTTGGACTCAATCTTCTTCTGTGGTCTGGCCAGGACCATGGGGGAGGTAATCCCAGCAACAAGAGCATCGCAGCATCTCCCTGCCAGTGACTTTTGATTAGCGCCGCGACAGGGAGTCCTCGTGCCACCAGGTGTTAGTAGGTATGCCACTCAAAATAAGCATTCTTCTTACCTATTCCTTAAGTGAAACAGGAAAAGCACTACTAAGCCTAAAATGCAAAAGGCATATTCAAATCTCGGGTTGGATGGAGTTCCAATTACAAAAAAGAGTCTTCAGACATGATTAACATGTGAACCATGTGAAGCCCGCAGATGTAGTTTTGACGTTGTCACACAAATAACTCCCCGCAGATGGCATCGGTCTTGCTATACCCAAACAATATCTTAAAATAATCATTGTGTTACGTTGGTGTCAGCAATCTTATGTACCAATCGCGCCCAAAAGTCTGGAGATGTGAAATATAAAAAAAACAGGAACTTGCACATTGTCAGCTCTGCAAAGATTTATATAGTGAACAGAGCATAGCACATTCAGCTTAAGAAAACAATTCAGTGCAGGCCTATATTCATGGTTCATATATGTGTAAGTGCCCTTCATAATGAAGTGAAAACTGCTTAATTTGTGGCCCACGACATGCTTTCTATTAGTGTTAAAAAGGGGTATGGTGTTTTAAACAGCTCGCACCAAATAGTTTTTTGAAAGACATAGGTTCATGGAAATTATTATGTGGATGTTTGCTGACAGTCATGGTGAGACCAATCTTGAATATCAAGTGTTCCACTAATTCAGAGTTTGTTGAGCCTGTAAATATTGTAGGTCGCAAATTAAATTTTTATGGTATGCAATGGGCACAATCGTCCGTATTGACTAGCTCTACTTAGGGGAACTTTATGCGTTTACTTCGGCAAGATGGTTTCGCAGAACTAAGTATTTCTTTTATTCAACTCCTGCACTAACCTTGTCTCTAGAAACTTTTTATATTCTTTGTGATGCTGAGATAAGATTCTGCAAATAGTTTTTCTAGAACTACACTAGATATTTCCAGTTCATCAACTTCCTCGCAAAGCATGCGAGAGAGCCAAACCTTGTAATGTACGGAGGGAACTCAACGAATGACGCGACAGACAGTTTGAAACAGTCGGCACTGTAACAGTAATAATGACATGCCACTTGCTTATGTAATGCTCATTGTCGCAGATCCAACTGCTTTTTCCGTCTACTTTCATTTTCGGTAGAATCATTCACCGAATTCCCTCTCGAGACTGCAGCGCTTGGTTCTCCGAAGTAATTCGCATGAATATAAATGCAACAGGTTTCTTTCAGTGTGCGTCTAACACATATTCTTCTTATTGAACATGCTAATTGTATTCATTACCATATCCATAATTTTATTCGCATTCTACCTAATAATTTTTATTTTGAGATTTGAGTTTTCGGCAGTACTTTTCTTCACATCTGTGCTTGTCGAGCCGTACTCAAGTCCATACATCTTGTCTTTCACTATTACATCAATATATAGAAGTGTTGATGTCGAGTGAGAATTGAAGCTACCAAATCTGTCATGTGAGTTAAGAACCAAGAAATAGCTCTTTAGACGAAATTTTGTGAGAGGGCTGTATAGGTATCAGAATAGCACATGCCATGCTAAAAAAATGCGAACTTTTGTTAGGTATGCAAGGATGACAGTGCTGCGCCATTTCTGATATGTCACAAAACAATCAGTGGCATACAGTGTTCCTTATGGATGTTTAAACTTTCAAATTCAAAGCCCAAAAGTTTTATTCAAGAACGTTCCTCACTACAAATGTATTTAGAGATCTGAGCCACCGACTCATGCAAGACTATGTGGCAAACATTCATTTTCATGTGGATTACGGTTTACAAGGTCTAGTCTGCACTGATTTATTGCATTCATGCTGAACCTGAGATAAACATTCCTTGAAAGAGAAAGAGATAAACATTCCTTGAAACCAAAATTTGAGAACGGACAAAAGGAGTGATATTAAAGCGGTATCTTAGATTCTCTTTTCTTTGTCTTATCTTTAATTATCACTTTGTTTCATGTGAGGCATTTAGTTTTTGAGGGCGCAGCTCTTAGGCGCCTGTTTTGCGGCGTCGCCATCGGCATAACTGCCTTGCTAAACTTGGCAGGAAATTGAATTAATGTAGAGGTCATTTGACATTAATTTTTCAGGTAAATCTAGTGGCGAAACTGTGTTTGTTTCTGGCTGACGTGACACAAAGTCATGTGATTTCGTTTTCCGCGCTACATTTAGTGGGGAAACTGAATTGGTGTTGAGGTCACGTGACATCAATTTCCCTGCTAAATTTAGTGAGAAAATTTCCTGCTAAATTTAGGGAAATTTCCCGCTAAATGGGAGGGAGCAGAAGGGGAGGGGCAGGAAGGGCATACCCTCCCATCCTCCTCCTCCAGATCTGCGCTCTAAGTTCGCATTATACAGTATTGTAAACGTCTTTTATTTTTCATCTCATGTTTATTCAATCTTTGTATCGCAGGTGCGCTCGCAGCACAAATCTGGGTTGTGCTGACCCTCTACGCACAAGTTGGGAACTCCTGAGTGGCAAGAGTGGGAGTTTGGCCCGACAGCTCAAGGGACACCTTTGTTCAGTATTTAATTTATAATTATCATCTTTTGAGCAAAGTTAAGCTTTGCTGCATGCAATTCTTCTAGAAATAAATACTTGCTACCAAATTTACCACGTCACTACATTTCGCCACTGCTATTAGGGCTCCTCAAGGTCCCCGGACAAGAGCTTATTTGTGTGCAAACATCATGCTTGTTTCAAACCAATCGCTGATGTAGAGACTCGCTGACATCCAGCATTCCAATGGAACGCTGGATGTCTGCGAGTCTCTCCCGAAGGATGCAAGTGGGGAAGGAACCATATAGTCGTATCGTAATAGGGGAAATGCTATAGGGTGTGCTTTGCATGCTTTACAGATTTGTTGAAAAAAAATCCGTAAAAGCTACACTTACGCGGTCAGTGCACGTGAGTTATTTGGCCAGGGGGGCATGGTATAAAGGGCTAATTGTAATGATGAGTCGGCTTATTAAAGGAAAGTGCAAGACTTCTTTCAGAAAACTAGATGGAGGTTGATTCTAGTGTAGTTTTATCCCGTTAATCTGAATATCACGTTTGTTTTCTCCAAAGATATAACAAAACTTGAGAAAACACAAAAACATCCCACCAGTAGGGACGTTGTAAGGGGATTTTTCAGCTGCCAAGCATGGGTCGCTTGAGGGCCGCGCGTCCAATCGCAAACTTTCTAGGTGTATTCTCCCGCACTGGCACCAGTCGTGATGTCTTCTTTTCCCCTTTTTAAAAATAGTGTGTGCGTGCATAGCTTTGATTGGCGCTGAAGATGCGTGAGCAGAGATTTCGAAAGCTCCTTTTGTGACGTCGCTCTCCGGGAAAGAGTGCCTCTAGTGATACTTTAAAAATGATTCTATGCAGCCTCGATTCACCAAATTACCAAATAATTTTGATATTTGAGTTTCTGGAGGTCAAATGAAGAAAATTTAAATGTGTTTCCTCAAATACAAAACCACTTTATGTATAATATGTTCCTTAAATTTTTTGGTTAGTGAAAATAGACCCATAATTCCAATTAGAAAGTTGCTAAGCATCATCGAAAAACATTAAATCAACTCTTTGCGTGAATATATAAGACAAAAGCAGCATTTTACGGCGTTCTAAAAGAAATGGCTTAATTTTGACGTGTTTCCAGACTTCGGTTTCTTATCAGAGCGCATCTTTGCACCTGCGATGCTGCTGACCAGTGGCTGCAGTGCGAAGCCACCTCCTCGCCTCCCTCATAGGATGGAGGGAAGCAAGGCGCATGTGTGTTGCGCTACTAAACCCCTAAGGAACAGGACCTTGGGCGCAGAGATGCGCTCCGATAAGAAACCGAAACGGATCCAGATAAAGCGTTTTTACAGAACGCATAACATGCTACCCCTGCATTGTATCCTTCTAAAAAGAAGAGATTTAGTGGTTTCCGATGACTCTCATCAAGTTTCTAATTGAAACCATGTGTTCATTTTCAGTAATTAAAAAGTTAATTAACAAATTGTATTTAGTTATACGACTGATCGTTACGATTAGGCCCCTCTAATACGTACCCCTGGCCGTATAACCAACGTGCACAAACCACAGAAGTGTGGCTTTCACGACCTTTTTAAACAAATCTATAAAGCTTAAAAAAAATCCCCCTGTATCACAGTGAAAAGGCGATACCACCATGGTGAAGCCATATGGCTCCACCATTGTGGTATCGCATTTTTGGTGGTATTAGCCCCGAGAACATGGCGTGGCGCCACCTGACGGGCCTATCGTCGTGACGTAGGATGAGGGATCACGTGACCGTTTCCCGCACTCTGCGTCAAGGGTGGAGTGTCTCGGTCTTCTCTTATTTTAATACTACGGGTGTTTAAGGCTTCTTTTAACCCAATGTTTCGTTTCACTACTCGACCCAGTCGAGTTCCTAAATCGGCTACCGTACGAATGCTTCCGGGGAGCCGGTGAGTCGGTTGCAGGCGAGCAGGGAAACGGTCGCTGCACGCAAGCGCGGCGGCGTGGACTGGCGCGGCGGAGGAACGGGTCAACTTGTCGTTTTCGGCGGCTGTCTCGCGCATCGCAATGAATGCTTACGAAGTGCGACCTACCGTTGAAGGTAGGCGAATTTTTTTTAACTTCTATTCGACCGGGCACCCCCTTACAACTGTGTACCCCTTTTCAGTTGTGCTGTCTGTAAGCAGCATCAATGCGTTCGTGGACAAGGCCCCCTAAATGTCCCGCCTGTTGCTTGAGGGCGAAAGTGTTCTTGAAGCGGGACACGTGTTCTGTAGAATCAAGAAGCTGGATAAGGATTGCTACACGTTCATTGGATTCGTACTCCAAACGTCGGCACTCACTTCGTACCCGCACGAGCTGGATGGAGGAAACGTCGGTGACACACCGAGCTCCTGCAAAGCATGGGTGGAGGAACATGCCGTGTATCATTACTTGGTTAGGTTGTATGTACGCACCGGCCAGCGTGCTGTGAAATCGATCGAGATCGCGGCCAGAGCCGGGAGCGAAACAACTGGAGCACTCAGACAGTTGCGTTTGATTGCGTTTGACTGCGTTTCGGCTGCGAAAAACCAGGACATCCCTGCTGCTTATATCGCGTGCAAACATGATACCTTGAATTGGATTCCACGCTTCATACGAAGCACAGATGTGCCGGTGTCTCGCTTTCGGTTTTTAACACAACGCAGTTAAACGCACTCATGAACGCAAGTGTCTCAACCGGCCTTTAGAGATTGCGATTTGCGATGAACGGTGAAGTGAAGCGCCTTTTTCCAAATATAATCGGTCGTCTCCCGTTGTTATAGTCGCTCAGGAATAAAGAAAACAAATTCTCGTGGCTCAGTGGTAACATGCTCGCTTCCCAAGTCGCGAGTCGAAAAACCAATACGGTGCAACTAATGTTTTTTTTTTTTCCGTTTTTGAAGCACAGGTTTTGTAACTTTTCTGCGATGTCGGAATTTTCGAGCGACGAATATTAAAGCTTGTTTATAACATTTAATTTCATAAACTAATATCAGACCATCCAAAGGCCAATGACAGTTCGTGTACATCATTGCTGTTTTTCTTTTTGTTTTTGTAAAGAAAGAATATGCAAATATTCCTGTAGCTAGGTGTATTAGAGTTGTAGCATTGTTTTATTTGGGCTCCTACAAGATAAGCAGATAGGTTACAAAAATAAAAATATTACTTGCTAATACGAGTGCAGCTACTTGCATCAGCAATCTTTAAAGTAAAATAAATAAGGCCACGTAACATTCTCACATTTATGCAGTTGCTGGTTGCTTAAATACCACTAGGCTGTGAGTGATGTTTGCATTAAAATAGTCAGTGAAATTTTATGGCTTGTTACCCTCTGTAAATTACTGTTTCAAGTCTATTAGCATTCAGCTCTACTTGCATTGCGTGACGCCAACTTGTATATACATTTTTAACCCCATTGTTCAAATAATATTGAAGCTGTATGAGAAGGGTACTGCCACGCAGGGTGAGACTGTTCACATTTTATGAATCACATTGGAATGCTTCTCCTTGGGGTAGATGTGGAAGCTGATATTTGGGTCGGTCGCGGAACTGCGGCATTGCGGCCCCGAACAGTACTTTACCATTGCTCCCTGAGCTCGACAGCTGCCGAAGCCGATCCACGCCTGTACTGATCAAGCTTCAAAAGCAGAAAAAATGCGAAAGTACCGATTGAAGGGTTTCCGAAGGCCCCGACCAAAGCAAGGCGGAATAGCTGGCCTTATCACGTGATCCTCCATCCTACGTCACGGTCGAGCGATCGCAGCGCTCCAATCGGTCCCGCTCGGGGCCAATTGATTTCCCCTCTCACACTTGTTATGCTATTCGCGTCACCTTGTTGGCGGGGTGTATTTATGTTATGACCTTTCCTCTTCCATGTTTTGCTCTCGCTCTTTTTTTTTCTTTTTTTTTGCATTGATTGTTTTGGCATTTAAGTGAAGACTTGCTGCTTGTTTTGGGGCACACAAAAATAAACATTATTATTATTTTATTATTATTATTAAATAGTATAACATGATCAGTAATAATATTAATACTATTATTGTTACCGATCGATACTATTTCGCCAGTAATTTAATTATTTTTTTTAGTACCCGTAATTTGTAATTGTAACGAGTTTCTCTCTCTGCGGGAGTAATTATAATTGTAATAAACCACTTATGGAGCAAATTAGTTGTAGCTATAATTAAATTACATTTCTGGAGTAATATACCGAAGTATGCTCTTGAGCCATATTTACCTTTCACCTTGTGCACATGCACCCCTCGAAAGTACAGCCAGGTGTATGGGGCACAGTAAAACATGGATTGATAAAATTAATGAAAGCATTTCATTAATTCGAAAATATTGAAATTATACGAAAATACTCCACACGGAGTGCAGTAGCGCCAGATCTTGAGGAGCGCCATGTATCCTTAGAAAAAAACAAAAAAAACTACGGGCTGCAGATGCTTCTGTATATACACGCCACCCACACTCTCGAACTTTTAGACGAGTAAGGCGCTCAAATTGAGCTTACAGACAAAAAAAGGCTTTCGGCTACTTTTTTTCTTCCTCTGTGTATTTTTTTTTGTATACTATATAACTCGGTAATTTCTGTTGAAATATTTTGTTTCTTTTTCTGCCCGCCGAACTGACAAAAGTAAGAGTCAGGGAACCTGACAAGCTGCATTATTGCAGCTTTTTCCCCCTGCACTCTTATCGACCATATTGTACTCTACGTATAAAAAAAAAATCATTGACATTGCAATGAATTTTGGTATGGGTATGGGTAGAGGGGCACGATTCCTACCTGGGTGAAGCATCTCATGTTGCGGGCGCACAGCCTGGCCAGCTTGAGCTGCGAGGCGCACAGGGCGGCCGACAGCGCCCTCTGTTCGTCGGAGTCCGCCTGGGAGAGGGGCCAGCGCTGCAGCTGCAGGCCCAGGGCGTCGAAGCGACGCTGCTCCTCGGCCATGGCGGACTGCAGGCCGGACACCAGGTCCAGGAGCTCCTGCAAGTAGCCAACGGGCGAGGGTCAACCAACATCCTGTACCTGACGTCACGCCCCGGATGAACGAATGGATGTATACATAGTACCGAACCTATTCACTAGGGTGGCGGCTTGCGCCACCTAGCCAGTAGTTACAGCAACAACAGTTGACAGGTAAGCCCGGGAGGTGGCGCTGGATGCAAAATTCCGGATTTAGAAGTACGCTGTTAAAAGGCTTAACCTTACTGGACTATTCCTATTGGAGAGGCAGAACAAAGTGTTCATTTGAGACAGTTAAAGGCTAGTTCGCACATTGGCGTCGAAATTCGGTGCCCGTGTCGATGCCCTCGCGCCCATATATCGCGTTCGCGCTAACTGTCGCGCAGTGTACGATTTCCCGAGTCAATTTTGATGTAGAAACAAACACGAACTGCATTCCTAAGGTCGGCTCCACGTGTAGTATCTTGTAAAAGTGAGGAAGAAAAGAGGGAGAGATAGGGTAGAAGAAAATGCGCGTGAATGTATCCAATAAACATATATGAGAACATACAAAATTATTTTAAAAGTTATATGCGTCTTATATAATTTATATACGTTCTGATATGTCCATAGAACAAATCGTATATGAATTGCAAGAAGCGAAAGTATGCAGTTTCTCTTTTCAGTACTACTGGGGCTTTTGCGATACTTCGTTCGTTCTATTTCGTATTTTTTTTACTTATTTGTCCTAACTTATTTGTTTTCGCGAGACCGCGGCGGTGTACAAGAAAGCCAAGGTGTTATACGTAAACTCCTCGGTGTGTTTTGGGAGGAAAGAAGCGCTTCAAAGACCCAGTTTGCCGTTTCATTTTTCTATTTTATTTCTTTTTTCCTATCTTTGAAAAATCTATTGTACGTCCTATCTAAGCAAAGTGTTACCATCAAGGGCAACTATACAAAAAAACACAACAAAAGAAATAAAAGGAAAAAAATGCGGAGATCTAACGGTGCTATTGCGTTGGCCGCATGGTCAACCAATGGCCGCGGTCCACGGAGCACTGGACTTGCACGACCGAGTAATTTCTGGGTGATGGATGAACGAACCGCCTGACCTTTTGCCTCTAATGCCGGCCGCAAAATTGGCCGAGCAGAAAACAAAAACAAAAGAAAAAGAAAGAAGGCAGCGTGGCTCGAATATACGGCCTCAAACAGCACGATGCCGCCGTTACACTGCCGCTGCTACCGATGATGATGATGATGATGATGATGCCGTTATACTCCGTTTCACTCCAAATCCAAGCGTAGCCGCGGCGCTATACGAACCGATGGAGAGCCAATCAAGCGCGGCGCCGAAAGTGCGTCGTCATGGCGTTGTTCGTCACTGTGCGTTCCTATTCCCGGCTATCAACCAATCACGCGTGGAAAAAAAGCCGTGATATATGGCGTCCTTTATTTTTTTTTTTTGACAGCGTTTTTAAAGTTTGAGACGTCAAACTTTCAGACGGTAAGTATCGCCAATACATATGCGGAACGCAAGTTCGTCTGCTTCTTCCTAAGGGGTTGCGATGATGTCAAAACGCCGAGCTCTTATTGGCTGATTGAAAAGAGTAGTGGGTAGACCCCGAGACAACTACCATTGAGGTCTACCCACTAAAGCCAATCAGAGCTCGGCGTCGATCTGACGTCACCGCAACTGCTGCGCAATTAAGAAGCAGACGACTTGCTCTCCGCGGAGACTTCTTCCGAAATCGAAGCGACGCTAGCGGCGTTTATAATGGTGCACGCAAAAGCATCTTGGGTACCGGATGGCCACTAAATTTCGGTTTCGATTTGCCGACATCACTTCGCGACATCACGTCGAGACGAAATACAATGCTCGCAATTTTCGGATACTCGACTTTCCTTAAAATATATACTACTGTATAGACGCTGCCCGCAGCTGTTACTGTAGACGCGTTGGGAGCCCGATGGCATAGTTTCCTATATACCGATAAAGCCCGGCAGATCGCCACGAGAAGCGGCCGCCAAAATGGAAAAGGTGGAGCGGCACACAACGGATGAGAGGAGAGCCACGTGACTGGCGTCCCGCTGCGGCGAGACGCCGAAACACATTTCTCCCGAGCGAACAGTGTGTTTCGGGTCCTCGCCGCTGCAAAAGCATGTGCGCTGACGTCCAGGTTCCCCGAGAAATGGCTCTTTGATGCTTTGTGCTACTCAGATCCTCGCGCTCAAAATCTGCGACCGGGCACTCTATGGCTCCGTCGTCGAACTGCCAGGCTTTGTGAGTATAGAGGAGGGAGGATATGGTAGACATTCGATGCTAGCTGCCTCGATCGAGGTCTGCCCACTATCCTTCCAACCGGAGCCAGCCAGAGCTCGGCGTTCTTCCGTCACCACAACCCTTGCGCAAGAAGCGGACCAACTTGCGCTCCGTATAGCGAAGATTCCGACTCAATAATATCGTTCCCTTTTGGAGGAATGGCTGAGAACACACTTGAACGGTACACATCGCAACTAATCAAATTCCTCGTATTAGATTACGTTTTGGAGTAATCTTGTAATCATTAGATGTTTATTAGGAAGTAATGCCAAGAGTAATCTGGTTACTTTAGCAAGTACTCAAATTACTCGTAACATACTACTTTTCTAACCCCTTTCTACAGCGTCCTTCGTACAAGTCTCCCAGAAATCCTAGAACTAATTGGGTCACCGACAGGAGGACGGTTTCTCAACATTAATGAGTTAATAAGACGGGTATCTTATAATTCGGTGATTCTAATCAAATAATGGACATCCAATCAAAAAGCCGTTTTCAAACCGGCACGAAAAAAAAGCTGTCCTTGTGCAAATCTGAAGTAGTACTAGGAAAAGGAACGGTTTTACGTAACGCTCGATTACTGTTCCTTTCGACCAATATCGAGTAATCTAATTTAATAATCCATTACTTATTTCCAGTAACGAGTACGAGATCTGGCTCAGCGTAATCGTTGCGAGGCGTCCGTCGCGACTCCGCACCGCGTTACCCCACCACTTACCCCAAACTGGAACACGAAACTGGGATGTTAAAAATAATAATAATTTCTTCCTTCCAGAGGAAAGCCCCGTTGAAAGGTAAAGCCACGCAACACTGTCGCTGGCAGCCCGGGCACGCCGCCACGTTTCCACAAAGGGGAGAGCGATCTAGAACTCACGGGGAAAAAAAATGTATATAAAGACTAAAAAAAGAAAACAGCGGAACGAACTGGGGCTTTATAACAAGCCGGCCATTGTTGCCTCAGTCGCGCACCAAGGGGGCGAAAGAGTTCTAAGCGGAGAGAGAGAGAGAGATGACAGAAAATAGAAAGAAGAGACGGCCTGACAAACAATAAAGGGACTTTCTCCGCGGTCGTTGCCGCACCGCTCCACTTGAAGCTTGAAACCGAGCGCGTTCGGCTCAAAAAGACTGACCCAGAAAACGACGTCGCGACAAAAGCGCCGCGAACAAACGATTAAACAAAAATTAAGTGCACGTAAGAGGTTGAATAAGGCACATTCCGCAACGATGTCACCGGCTCACCTCGAAGGTTACACCGTATTATGCGTTCCAGGCCGTAGGTATAAGCGGCGCTTAGTACCACTGCTCATACATCCTACAGAAGGCACGCTGTTGGCGGCAGACACGGACATCCCTCGGGCGCATCTTAGAAGCATCTTGGAAACCGCCTATTTTGTATGCCCCGTGTGGCAGGACAGTCGTACAAGGAACGTCTCACACAGTGTCTGCACTGTACTTCGTGTGATGTGTTAGTGGTGCGACGCGGCTTAAAACAAAACGCCAGAGTTAATAAATTGTGTTGTGTGTATGTCTATACAGCTTCAGGCTATAGTCTGCCTCAAAGGGCGACTCGTCTCTCAGCTGTAAGAGGGCAGTTTAGCCAGTGCAGTACAACCCGCCGGCCCGGGGTTCTTTAACGTGCACCACGCATGTACATGACCGCACGCCGGTACAATGCTCATCCAGATAGAAAGGGGCGGGCGGGGGGGGGGGGGGGGGGCTGAATTCAGGATCCCTGGGCTCTGCAGCGCGAGCTTTCGCTCCACGTCTCCGAGCTGGGTGTGCTATAGCTCACTCGGCCCACCGGAATTGCGATGCAACGATGTTTGTACTTTCAATAAACACCGATTAAATTGACTCCCTGACATTCAAAACCTATAAACCATAGGTTAATGTTGTTGTTGTGTTTTTTTTTTCCGCGCAATGGCAGTTGCGGAAAGAAACTTCTAGGATAACAACCAGCGTTCACCACCTCAACTATACTTCGTTCAGCTTGGGTCCAGACGCAGCCGATGCTACAAGCGCGAGCGTGTGGCCCTGAATAGTGCTTGTATTGCAAGAGCGCGCGTGCTTGGCAGGGCGCAGAAAGCCGGAGCTCGCGCTTGTAGCATCGCCTCTGTCTGGCCCAGCTGAAACGAAGTATAGTATAGCTGAGTGGCTCTAGCATAGCTATAGAACAAGCGGTCACATAATCGGGAACGTGCCGCCAACGTTTATCGTAGCCACGCGCTTAGGATGGTCAAAGCACGGGACACCCGCATGAGTTCCACACATTGATAAGCTTCGGCTATTCCGCGGCACGAGCCCCTACCAGAAGGAAAGCCGAGATATCGGCATGCACGACCCCAAATGGATTGCAGTATACAGGGTGAAGGCTCGGGCGAGTTGTCTTCGTCTTGTCCTCCTCGTCCTTCGTCTCGTTCCCACAGTCTTTTGATCATCAATACCCAAATGGAAGCCGCATTTAAATATAGTCACCGCGGGGATTGCATTGCATTGCCGTTGTCAACGATGCGATCCTCGCAACTTCGTCATCAAGTTTTGCGCAGGAGAGACTGAGTTGAAAGCGTCCGCGTTATAGTCCTCGAAATTACGCGTGGACGAAGAAGCTTGTTGGTCAGCGGCGTTACTGCGAGTATAGTCGGGTCCCGCTATATAGTGCCGGTAAGCCCGTGTAATCTGAGAAACATTCCTACCCGATATCGTTGCACGGCCCCTTTAGCCAACGGCCCGTTCGTTACCCAAGAGGCGTGATTTGGTGAAAGACGAGCGCCAGCGTAACAACACGCTTCCGCGCTCCGAAGAGCGTGCGTGCGAAACAGATAGACACTTCCGGCCACGAGAAAGCACGCTCATTAAAAAGAAAAAAGAAAGAAATTAAAACGGACCCAGTTTTGTTCCACCGCTCCGAGTTCGTGCCGGAATATACCTGTTCCGCAAAGCTCAGTGCCAATAAAATTAATGGCTCGCCCCCCGGTTGTTGAAGCTTGCTCACGAAGCGTACCAGCTCCCACTAACAAAAATGCCTGTGCGCGAAAAAAACAACAACAACAACAACGAAAAAGGAAAATGTATGGAGGCAAACATTCCATCTTGGTGTACATTTTAAAGCGTCTGTGGACTGAAACTGGAATGGGAACCGCACGTGACTTTCGTCAACAGAGGCATGAAAGCGATCTCTATTGACCCGGGCAGGGGCAGTACCACCTAAAAGACGAGCGCCCTGCCCCTGCCCCTGCCTGCCTCGCCTGCCGCCTGCCTCCTCCTCCTCCTCCTCCTCCTCCACCATACGTCACCAGTAGTGGATCATCCTCTGGCGCGCCACACAACGAGCGTGACGCAAGCACGCGGCGACGCCGCATATGCATGGGGAGGAGATCCACCGATGATGACATCACGCGCAGGCCTTGTTTTCTCTTAGAAAGCATTGGCGGGGGCAGGCACGTAGCCAGGATTTTGTTTCGGGGGGGGGGGGGGGGGGTTCCGCCCATGACAAAATGTTGTTTGAGGGGGAGGGGGGAAAGGAGGTCCCAGCAAAATGGAAGATTTCGGGGGGGGGCAGCGTGGCCCCCCCATGCCCCCCCCCCCCCCCCCCGATACGTGCCTGGGCGGGGGATGGTGCTCACATCGACCCAAATAGATACCGGGTAATTCAAAAGGGGGATTGTCGGCCATTTAAAGGGACCGCATAAATCGAGTTCTTAACGTATACGGAGCTAGAATTTCATACATAGGTGGCCGAACACGGTGCATCTCGTGTGTCGAGTTTTCAAAGAAAGAGCTTACCTGAGTAAAGAGTAAAATTCACAGGGTCTCTTAATGTATCACTAAGACAACTTGAAGGTGAAAGCCCAAGCGCCGATGCAAAACGTGATAGCGAACATCCGAAGACAGCGCGCTCTCTGACGACGCACTTTTGGCGCAGTTTCATTGGTACCTTTCGTGTCGCCGACGTGTTTTCGTACCTTTCGTGTCGCCGACGTGTTTTCGATCAAGGACTTCAAAAGTCGACTAAACAATAAAACATATAAGCGCCTTCAAAAAAAATAATTACCAGCGTTGATTCACATTGCTACGGCGGCCGCGTCAGCTAAAAAAGTTTTCTGATTGGTCACGGGCTCATGGCTATGGATTGGCGCAACCGCCGACAGGTGGAGGCAGCAAAGAGCACACGGATCTCCGATAGCGGACGATACCCCAAATGCGGCCTTCTCTGTGTAATGTGTGTTCTCTTTATATATATTATATATTTGACTCGGGCAATGCAACGAAAAGGCTCCTGAAGTGCCAAGTTTTAAAGCGATAGCTTTACGGGCGACACTTTGCAGAGATTTCGGCTTCGTTTCCCGTCGTCGCTGCGTGCCCGAATGAAGAGAAAAACCCTCCTTCTCTCCCCTCTTTGCCGCGAGGAGAAGGGAGTCGGGACGTCCCGTCGGCCGTGCCTCGCGAGGAAAGCAAAGAGGCCAGCCCAGGCGTCCCGCCAATACTTGGGCGTCGCAGCGGAGAATGTCCATGTCGCCTGCTTTCAAAAGAGTTTTTTTCAAACGTTCCACGCGTTACACGAAATCCCGTTTCGGCAGAACCCAGTTGCTACGCGTAATGTTGGATGGTTTTAGAAACTTCCACTGCGCTTACCAACTTACTTACTTCACGGATCACCGAGCACTGCTAACATGGATGATTGCATAGGCAAAGCCTGATTTGCCGACGATTTGTCACATCGTCCATTGTCACTCGCCTGTCCGACAGAATCAGTTCGCATGAACGCTCATCGGTCGTACTGGACCCGAACGGCCGTCCGATGCCCGACACTTGCGCGTCCTTCTCCGAACTTCTGCATCCGTTCAAACGCACGCCTTTGCGACAAAACACCTCCTTCATACCGCGCACGAAGTCTTCGATAAATATCGGCACCGGACACACCCTCAGCCAACAGATACAATGACTACCCCCACTTGTGGAAGTTACCACG
Organism: Ixodes ricinus; assembly: GCA_037355805.1. Taxonomy (NCBI): domain Eukaryota; kingdom Metazoa; phylum Arthropoda; class Arachnida; order Ixodida; family Ixodidae; genus Ixodes; species Ixodes ricinus. The sequence continues at coordinate 25,033 of JAZHYW010002178.1, forward strand.
CGGGGGAAACCATTGTTTCTCTCACCTTAGTCCCAACTGAGCTGACTTAACACGTTCAAACCTATACACATCGCTGACTGCAGTGAAAGCGATCTCATACCAAAAGCGCTGATAAGACAGTACGGCTGACGGAAGTTTTTAAGATAACCTGAGTGCGTATCATTTTCTTTTAATCACCCTCGTATATGCGTTTGTATATGCAGACACAATGTTCTACGTTTTAGATAGCACTAAGTCTGGAAACCATGCGAAACAGCTTAATTTGTCGCAGTGCGTATCGTTTTCTTTTAATCACCCTCGTGTATGCGATTGTCTACGCAGACACAATGTTTTATGATTCAGATAGCCCAAAGTCCGGAAAGCATATACGAGAGAGCTTAATTCGTCGCTCGCATTTTCAAGCGCGCAGCTTGCTCGCGAACGTAAACACCAGCTGCGACGCCTCTTCGCCCATCGCGCCTTGTCTGTTTCCTTTCACATTGTCGTTGATGTTGTTTTCCTTCAAACGTCGGTGCCTCAAATGGCTTCGCAACGGCAGATCACCTGCCAGCTGTTGTGTCAAGATTTCTGAGCAGTGGCGCCAGTCGCGCATTACCTCAGAGCGCGACGACTCCATTTTCTTACCGAAACCGACAGCGCCATCGTAACAATAATATAGGATGGCTATACAGTAGATCTACGCAGCAAAACGTGCCGGTAAAGTAGAAAGCTCGAAACTTTCAGCGAATCTGCTTTAAGGTAGTGTATTTTAGCTGACGAAAATTTAAGGCACCGCTCCTTTCCTGCGCAAAATGAGATCAACAAGCTCGCGAGGGTCAACGGCGGACGGGTTCGCAAACGACCGAATTAGCAACGCTAGAGAGCTTCGATTGTAAAGAGGGCCCATCTCTAACCATGGGGTGCGTTTGCATTTTAATGGCGGATCCCATACTTGGGTAGGAATTCAATTACAGTAATATAATTACTGTAATTTAATTATTTTCTTTTTTTGTAACTGTAATTAATTACTTTCGGCTAAAAGGAATTGTAATTTCATTACTTTCAGCGCCAGTAACTGCAAAATTCCAGGCACAATTACAATTACTTTTGCGAGACTTTGCGGCGCCGACGGAACCTCTCTGGAAGCCCCAGTGCTCGCACAAGCGGCCGTAGCGCTCGGTGACACACTCGCACACCTATAGACACGCACTCACACACACGCCCAACAAAAATGGCGTCGCGTTGTTTGTTGTTGTGTTGCTTACGCTGCGGGCTGTAGAGACAGTTCTCTTGGAGCGCACCTCAACGGCGCCGTGTGGCGCCGTCTGGGGTGCGAGCACAAAACCATAGACTAAACATGCCAAAATATTGATAGAAACGAAATTGAGCTTCAGCTTTCAGCCGCGGTTGGGGATTTTAATTCTCTATAAAGTTATTTTCTTTTTTTGCCTTTTTTACGTCCCGCTTCCAGTACTGTCGCATATTTGCTTCTTCGTACTATTTTCAAGTTTATTTGCTGTCGGTTTTACTTCCGATATTATTCGCAAAAGCATTTTGGAGACTGACCTCGCACTTGCGAATATCGTCACCATTGATTCGGGAGCCCTGACTCGGTTCTTATATATTAATGCGAAAGCATCCACTGTCTCATGGAGCGAGCCGACGTCATCAGCTTTGAAACCATGCAAAACGGCACCTTAATGAAACCACGCGCAAAGCTAGCCAACGGCACCTTTTACACTTCGGTCCCATTGGCTGGCGCCGCGTCGACGAGGCTCCCATTGGCCGCTGCGCGGTCAGTTTGTGTGGTGTCATCCTGACTGTTATCACACTGTTGTGTTGATCACTGATCACCGCGTTCGCTCGCCTCTTATCAGTGGTACGGCGCGTGGCAATATATACGGCGCATGGAATAAACCAAAAGGTTCCGTTCTGCTGGGAACTACGTTGCTGTCTGTTCCTCTCCTGCGCCGCAAGGCACACGACAGTTTGAACGATCGCTCACCCTGATGGCGCTGCGTGTCCGCGAGGCAGCGGCTCCACGCGTTGCACGCCCAAGGTCAGCGCGTTGTACGCCGCAGATTAAAGAAGGGAGCGGAAGAACGACGTACGTGCTTTTCGCATTCACAACTCATAAGAAGTGCTTAGATATACTTCGAGCATTTTTCGGAGCTATTTCATTTTCAGCTCAATGCAAATAATTTACAGTAACATGAAACGTTTGTACGTGAATGTGGTCGTATTAGCTCATGTGGATTGTGGTTTTATATATAACACTGTTAAGATATTCAGATATGACTAATTGTCGCATTCCTATTTGCCTGGCTAACAAAGGTGCCAACCTAATTTTACTTTAGCGATCTCGCGTCCGATTCGAGTATATGAACTAATTTATTATTATTTATTGAAAATATGAGCCCGTAGGACTTCATTACTCCACACTGTCAAGTTCTATCCCTAATTTAACGAATTTAACAAAAACAAAGTACAATACGTGACATTTACACAGCAATGCACACGGCCCCTATCCTCAAACACTGGGGCACGGAATGAACAAACTGGTTGCATTCTAAACAACTCGTTTAAAGTTATATGGCCCAAGTCGGTCGCTCTCAGAAATAAGTAATTATAAAGTAATTGCATTACTTTAAAAGTAATTTGTAATTGCAACGAATTACTTTTCACCAAGTAGTAATCGTATTAAAATACTTTTGGAGCAAAGTAATGTGTAATTAAATTACATTTTGGAAGTAATTTACCCATGTATGGCGGATCCCTCCCGCAGAGATGGGTCGCAAGTGCGCATGCGCTGCGTTTTCTCGTGGCGAGGAGGAAAGCAGGCGGAAAGGCAGATACGCTTGCAGACGAACGACGCCTTCGGCACCTCCTCGCAGCTCGCATTACAAACGCGGCCCATAAACCACGTGACCCACGATCAAGCGGTTGGAAACTCTCTGTAATACGGGCTCTCTAAGCGATGCGTTCAACGCGTGGCGCCATCTCCCGTTAGACGCAGCGGGCAGACAACAAAATGCGTCATCTGTCTTTTTTTATTTTCAATTCATTGTTATTTAAACCGGAGACGAACGAAAGACAAGGAGGCAAACACAGGCGTCTGAATTGTCTCAACGAACCCACATTATGAGACGTGTATGGTTGGCCCTTTCTTGTCGTTCGTTCGTATCCGGTTTAAACTATGTGTAACCTTAATCAGCTCGTCCGTTTATTAACTGTCTTCAATCATCATTCCTGATGAAGGCCTCGATCCGTGCTCGTCAGTTTCTTTTTGCCTCGCGACACGTGTTTTAATGCGAAAGCAGTAACCGTCCCGTTGAGCGAACCGACGTCATCAGCTTTTGAAGCCGCGCCAAACGGCACCTTCCCCTGTCCCAATGGGAACGCGAAGTCCATGCTCGTCCTGTAGCAGAAATCTGCATTGGATAAGGCTCACCATTGGCTGGCGCGCGTCATAGTTTCACGCGAACGAGAGCGTCACCTGATTGGACTCTAGCTGCGGCGTACGTTCCCAGAGGAACGCGAGCACCAGGGGAAGCCGCTTCTCCATGGCGACGCAGCTGGCCCGGCCGCCGATAAGAGAAAGCGGCTGGACGCGGAGCCTGCAGAGCCCGCATGGGCAGACTCCGGAGTGGCTGCATGGCCGAGCTCAGCGCGGCGCGGTCACTTCACGAGAGCACGCGTTCGGCCGTCTGCCGCAACCTCCGCAGTAGCGAAACGTGGCCGTCCACGCCAGTACGCCGCAGACGAACTAAGGGAGCGTAAGAACGACAGTCATGCTTTCGCATTCACAACGCATAAGTGCTGCGGTGTCTTTTTTGTTTCTTAAAGAGGCGGTGCAACAATTTTATGGTTAAAATAATTTGCATCTCGTCATTTTTACGTTATTTATCGTGTCCCGGAGAATAGAGAAAACACCTCCTCCATAAAAAATGTCGCGATTCCGCTGCATAATCGCAAAGCAAAAGTCGAGCTTCCCCCCCCCCCCTCGCAGCCCCAAGGGCAGCCGAAGCAACTACGGCGAAAAGATTACGTGACCTCGCTCGGCTCTAAGCTGCAGCATAGCGCCCGCTAATGTCAGCAGAAGAGAGAGGAAGCGTCCTCCTGAGATAGCACACGGGAACCTACACGGCACTCCGAATGACGTCACTGGGAGTGCGACCAGGTGTGACCTTGAAGACTGGGAGTGAGTTGAGAGGTGCCCGAAATGCCAATATTTATCCTTTTTTTACGCAACAACTAGGACACGCAGGCGAATCGGTTTTCTGTTCTTTACTTCAGAAGTGTCAGAGGTCAACGTCCACAAATCTTTGGACGAAGTCCGAAAATCGTGTACCCCCACCCCCTTTAAGGCCCGTTCACGACTCTTGGCGACCTCTTAAAATTCGGTTCCTTAAAACGTCTTACAACGAGAAGACACACTGGCGCCATCTATTGGGTAGCAGTGTAAACTTGGTGGTCCGGCATATTTTCTAGTTCTCTCGCGCATTATCCTTCCTTTCTTGGCTCGAAAAACTTTTGGCAACGTTATAAACGAGCCTTTCTCATAGGTATTACGCAAACTTGACCTCGGGAATCCCGCAAAACCTTCGATCTTGTGAAATGCAGTTCCTAGGTCACCGCATAGATGGCACCAGCGTGCCAGTATGTTCTCACGTCCTAAGAAATTTTAAGAGGTTTTAACAAGTCTCGTCTCTCTCGGTCGTACTCTGTTGCAAAGGTGTGAACGGGCCTTTACTTGCATGCGTTCGTCTCCCGTTCAAATTACGTGCATCCTTAACCGGCTAGCCAGTTTGTTAGCACTGTCTTTAATCATCATGTGTATTGTGTTGTCACCGGGAGGTGTCCAGATTAGGCAAGCGCCCGCGTGTACGAAGTGTCTTATCGATTTCAAACTTGAGCGGAAGTTACGAATGTCTCCCCGTTGCAGAAGTGTCCAGTTAGAGACGTTGAGCATCCTGGAACGCCCACTATAATTTGGCTCTACAGCGGATCTGTCCGACATCAGGTGTCCCAGTTTCAGATGTGTCTGAGTTAAGCCTGGTTCACACATTTCCGACTGCTTACGACCAGAGTGCCTTAAAACCTCTTGCGATCTCTTACGATGAGAGAACACACTGGCGCCATCTAGCGGACAGCATGACATTTCCGCATAGGTATTTATTCTATTTTTTCGCGCATCATTCTTTTTAGTTGGGTCGAAAAGCTTTCGACAATGTTATCAGCGACCAGTTCTCATAGACAGCATGTACATTTGGTTTCGCGAATACTGCAAACTCTAGTGAAATGCAGTTCCAGGGTCACCGCATAGATGGCGCCAGCGTGCCAGTGTATGTTATCTCGTCGTAAGAGATCACAAGGTCGTAAGCAAACGCAAGCGTGTGAAAGGGCCTTGAGGTGTCCCAGTGTCGGAGGAGTCCGAATTACGGAAGTGTCCGAGTTTCAGCTAGAGCGAGTGGCAAGAGTGTCCGAGCCCCGCATCGAGCGGGACCCAAAGCTCACCCTGACGCCCATGGAGCTGACGGCCTCCTCGAAGCGGTCTTCGTCGGCGTGCATCAGCTTCTCCACGGCCGACCACTCCAGGCCCGGACCGGACATCTGCGACGAACAAGAGACACGCTATGGTACAGGCCCGACATATACAGTGTTGTCTCGTTCACACGGACCGCTATACATGGGCAACATTTCCGGGGGACAAACTGGGTAAAAACATGCCTTTTGGTCTCGTTATCATAGGCAACTCACGTTAGAAACGACCTCTCGGGAACGGAGGTGTTCATATTAACGAGACTTCCCTGTATACCTTTCCAGCAAACATACAAGTACACACACCTCACAACAACAGACGGGGCACACTAAAGCCTGTACACACCCTTTATGGGCTCGCCTATACATGTACGCCAGTCGCAGACAAACCCTCACAGCAAAGGGCAGAGCACACGCTATAAACTCGCCCATTGACCGATTACACAAGCGCACACGCACTCACAGACAGACACACACACACACCTCACTTGTCATGCAATCGAGGGGCGGGGCACGTTAAAAAGCTCCCGCTCTACACTCATTCAACCACCCCTACTCGCTCACTCTATCACTGTCTTCACTTCATTTATTGTGACTCACACATCTTAACACAACAAAAAAAAAGGGGGGGCGGGGCACGCTATAGGGAGTATTCAGTGGTTGCCATAGCTATGTGCGCGACTGCTGCGTGCGTTCTGACGACGAGCTTCCACAGTTCTTTTGCAATGTGCATTCTGCACCATCAAGATGACCGTTCTTAGCAGCCTAAGGCGCGATTCACACACTTGCGCTGAGCCCGACCGACTGCGACTGCTCGCGACGGGAATCCTTTTATGGGCTGCTAGGCAACGGGGTTTTAACCTTTACAACCGCGCCTGCTGCCATATCAACCCGTGAAAGGATTAACGTCGCAAGCCGTTGCAGGTCGCACTCGGTCGAACTCACGCAAGGGTGTGAACCAGTTTTAACGTTTTGAGCTCGTTCCGAGCATGCGCTCAAAAACAGCGCCCTCAAATATGGCGTCGAGTGAATACCCTTTATACGGCGTGTACAGAGGCAACGTTGTACAGAGGGGCGACACAGTTCAATCTCTCATTAAAACTACACTCTCGAGACCGGTTATAACGAAGTCAACGGGAATCGGAAATCACTTCGCTATATCTGGTATTTCGTTATAACCGTCTTTATTATAACGAAGTGCAGAAGGGAATGGGATATAGTGATCGTTTTTGCTGTAGCCGCTATTTCGTTATAACCGACTTTGTTTATACTATAGTTTGTGACAGGTTCCAGTAGATGCTTCGCCGTGCACTGGATGCGCGTGCGACAAAATGTTCTCAAAGGCAGGAAGTTCGCGCTCGAGGCGGAACATCTACTCGGTCCTTAACCTGCCATTAACTATAGTCGAACCCCGCAATCGGCGCATCAACATAAGCGGTAAACGTTTGGTTTTTTCTCTCACTTCCTCGCAGGGGTAAAATGCAAAACAAAAACCGCAAAACCGCCGATGTCGTGCTTTTTTTGCTAAATGTGACGCGCAGTGTACATATCCTCCCTATGCGCCCACATTAAGGAACACACGCACACCTCGCGAAAAACGAAAACAAACATAGGATGGATGATTATACGATGATCTGCGATCAACCGTCTGCCCGACAAGAAAAACAACCTAACTGCGAGACCAGATTATTATGCTCCGCGTGCATATACGCCGCGTCAGATGATGCAGGATTTCCGCGGGAAGTTACGCAAATTCGCGCACTGTGTGTACAAGGTTTTCCAACCATTAGCGCAGACTCCTACCCCGGGGCCAGTATGGGACGCGTGGATAATAAACGATCCTAGTGTGAGGATCGTAACTCCTTTCTTCGTTTATTTTTTGACGGTACACCTCGCTGTTGGCTCTTCACGTAGTATACTCGAGCAAATTTTCTATGGTACCCAGAGCCTGACGCTGACGTCATGTTACCTCGCGACGTCAGGTGAAGGACATCCTGACGTCATGAGGTAACGTGACGGTTCTCCGTGACGGTTCTTCTCGTCGGTTCCTCTAGGCGGTTCTTCGTGAAGCTTTTCTGAAATGATTCGGCCGATAAAAGCACGTCCCGTGATAAAATTGAGCTCTACTTGTTGGGGTTATTCCCAAGCTTGTATTCGTCCGCTGCGCATTTAATTTGAGTTTAATCTTCATTGACAGTGCCCTCGAACAGTCTGAAGCCCGTGCAAATGCAGATGGAGAGATCTCACATAAACATTAAACCTACAGCGCAGCCCGGCTACGTCAAATCGAGAGAGAGAGTGAACATTTATTCGCACCCAAAAATTCGTCCTGGGACATTTTCCATACCACTCATCGACGAGATTTTTTTTTCCAGAAATCTCTCGCTTTACCGAAGAACCCGTGCGTGTGCGTGTGCGTGTGCGCGCGTGAGTGTGTGCGCGTGTGTGTGTGCGTGGGTGTATGTGTCTTTCGTACATTTCGTAAAGCGAGACACGCAGGATCGCGACGTCTGTACTCCGCGGGTGTCGCTTCTCCTCTACACACGGGTGCGCAGGGACAAGCGCACTCAACGGAGCTATCGAACCCGCCCCAACAGACCACTAACTGACCATAGGAAATATTGCGAAACTTCCGAGCATCGTCAACATTGGGTACAAAGATCAAAGATTGTGTCATTCGAAGTGATAGTCCAGAGTTTCGAAAATTTGCGCGAGCCTACCGCATCGGGCGCGTCAATCGCGGAACTTCGGGAAAACATCATTTTGCTCTCTGCTTACCTCGTTTTGATCGCGACTGTCTATCATTCTTGGTCCGCCTCTTCTATATTATTGTATTAGGTAGTCGTTGCACTTTAAGGTCAGTCTTGCATAGCGTTGCCTCCAAAGTTTTCATCAGTTATGTTTCCCCGCTTTCTTGAGATTACATCTCCGGCGACGCTGAAGAGTCGTGCTAGCGGCGCGCTCGAAGGAACGGCAGTGTTAAGTGTTTCAGGAAGAGCTGGTGAATCTTCGGTTACTGCGCCTTCATTGAGGACAGCGGGTAATGAGTTCCGTGCCTTCCCGTGTTCGCAACCTCCGGGTTTACATTCGGTCCGTACCCGGTACAAAAATGTTCAACCAATGAACCTTATTGTGTTCGCTGGGTGAAGGTCCCAGCTGTATTCCCAGCTGTAGACTTCAGTACAACAGTTTATCGCTGGACACGTCAGTCCAACTCTTCGACTGACGTGTCCAGCGCGTGTTGCTGCACTGTCATACTGTTTAGTTTTTTTTTCTTCTGCCTGTTTGTTTGCCGTTGTCGCAAGTAGACGCATATTCCGGTTAGAATAAAACAAGGCCGCACTTTAAGCGGTGTTGTACACAGTTATTCCTCAAAAGTAACGAAATACCGTTACTCGTTACTCTGGCCTTAAAAGTAACTAAATACGTTACTCGTTCATTTTCTGAAAAGTGACTAGATACGTTACTTATTGTTACCGAAAATAGTAACTAGGTAGAAGTAACTCGTTACTTGTAACGCGTTACGTACATGTCCGGTCCCTGGACATATTTTCACTTCGTCCCCGGCAAACCAGGCACAAACCTTGCGAAAATAGCACAAAGTTTTGCCTCGACTGTTGACACCACGCCCGGTTAGTGGCGCTAATCAAAATACGAAACGTGCGCAGTGCCCTCCACGTGTCACGGTTGATTCACAGCAATAAAAAAGCAAAAGCGCAGGAAAAAGCGGCAACATTTTAGTGTGTTAAGATAGGTGTTGAGTCACAGAGTACAAGCGTGCGCGCAAAGATAACTACATCCTCTTTTACATCATATCTACACGCGGCTATATTCGGGTCCTGACTCGCGAGAAAAGAACGTATTCGCAAATTTGTGAGTAATTTGTGCGAGCCAACTTGGCACTCGAAATGTCGGAACACATAATTTGGAAAGCGCGAGGAATAGCTATACTGTAATTGTTCAATGATAACTTTTTCATCGAGAAACTAGAAAGTAACCATCGAAGTAACGCAGTTACTTTCAGAAAAAGTAATATAACTACAGTCACGAGTTACCTTTTTAAAAAAAGTAACTCGTCACAGTTAAAAGTTACAAAAAAGCAACCAAGTTACATTAACTCGTTACTATACCCATGACTGGTTCCAAGTTTTAATGCGTTGTTGCGATTGTTTTCGATCCCGCATACCAGATTTGCTAAGTACGTGACCGGGGACGAGGGTAAGCGAAACACGACTCTAAAGCGGGTTTCACATGCAGCGATTCCGCCGCCGAAATCGCTGCCGCTAGCGGCGCGGCGGCACGGTTCATGAGGTTTCATTTCACGTGAGCGTTTTCTGCCGTTGCGATAGCCAATGTTGCTTACAGAAAGCAGATGCGATTACTTTCATGGCCTCAGTCACCTCTTCCCAGGGTTTCTCTTTGGTCCCATTGTTTCTAAATGTTTTGAGCTGGGCGTCCCCAAAGAACCGACGCGTCGACACTTCACTGATAAGCAGTTCATTGAACTGGGCGCGATACATTTTGTCTTACTTGGCGGACGATCTGTGTTCAAAACGACATGTCAATGTCGCTCAGTTCTTCTTCGTCTTTTAATTTCTCACTAGCGCTCGCACGGGCCGCTTCCGACAAGCGTCTCTTGCTCTCGCTGCAGTTGGCACTTAGGAAGGTAAAGAGCCGTGTGTTTCATTCAGAAAACAAATTCCGAAGAAGGGGACAGCAATCACCCTCCTCGCCAATCTCCTGAACAGTTCCGACGCACTGCCGAAGCAAAGCTCGACCCGCCGGAAAAAGAAACCACAAAGCAGTCGCTCACGTACTTTCCTTCTTGTCGTCTTCTTCAAGAACAAGAAAATGCTGCCGTCCTATGCGCCAGCTTTCCGCAATGTTTCTGTCTGTCAGTGATTTCCGCCGCGCTGTGAGTGGCCAGCTGGGGCTGCACCGCTCTGCCGCGGCGAAAGATTTCAACCCGGTGGAACCCTGCCGCTCAGCCGCTGCGGCTGGCCAGAGCGCGCGACGGCAGAAATCGCGCCGCTCTGGGGCCAACATCGCTGCATAGCGAAACCGCTTAGGTGGTACTGCACTACACGGCGGGCCGCTTATCGCCATCTCCGGAATTACGGCAAGGCAAACACAGCGCAACCCGCGCAGCCAATCAGCCTCGTGAGCCAGTCGGACGCCGCTGGCGCGCAGCCCCGCCCCCGCAGCGCAAACAGCGCGGTGTCGAGAATCAACAAACACGCGGCGAACGGCGGCACAAGGGCCCATCGCGCCGTCCACTCGGCCGGACCTCGGCAAACTCCGAGAGGAGTGGTGGTGTGCCTTGAGCGCAGAGGGCTCGAGGTCACGTGGTTTAAGCCGCAGTCAACCTGCTCACACAGCCCTGATACGACGTATTCACAGTGTGACTTCATGGGTCGCGTTTACAGTACGAGAGGCGAGATGGAGGAGACGAAGGCGTTGATCTTCCGCAAGCGTCTCTGCCCGCTCTTGTCCTCGCGATTACTCCACGCATGCGCACTCACTAATCAACTTGCGCGGGAGGCGTCCGACAATTAGTAAAGGTAGAGTGCCTCGATGTCCCTCTGTTCAGGGTGATGCCATCGTTTGTAGTACCCGATGCCGACAGCACGCGCTCTACAGGAAAAATACAAAGAAATCGCAGGAAACAAAATGTCGCTGTAGCACAGTCAACGCCACGAGCGCGTGCAGGGACACGCTGCTTTCACGCGCTTGAAGCAAAAAATAAAAATAAACGTTAGAAACAAAATGGCCAGATGTCATCACCCCAAGCAAAGCGCACATGAAGGCACCTAGTAAGGACAAAGGCTCTGCGTGGTTTCAGTTGCTCCCTCTCTGAAATCTAGGCTCCCTGCGGAGGAGCGGTGGCAAGCGGCAGCAAGCAGCGACCCGGTTGTTATTGCGCGAGCGCCGGCCGCCATACCGCGGAGGCATAAACGAGGGCCCGGCGCCGGTGACTTATTGGGTCAGCGTATTTCGCGCGCGAATAACCCTCCTTCGCGCAAGCTCTTTCAATCGATCAAGCCGGTCGTTTGCGGAGACGGAAAATGATCGTACGCCAGCAAAAACAAAAATTAACGAGTAAGATTGCTTTTGGTCCGAGTAATTAGAAGGAGAGGGGCAATAACAGACGATTGCAAAGCGGGCGGCTGGTCGCCGCCATCTCTCTGCTCGCGCGGACAAGACCCTCGTCACAAATGAAAGCTTGCCAAAGCCACGCGCACGCGCACGCTGCGCGTGCTTGCACACTTGGGGCACGCGTTTGCAAGCATGGCGTCCAGACTGGTGCCCCAAGCGTGCAAGCGCGTGCAACACGCGCGTGAGGGTAGCTTGTGGCAAGCCTGCCATTGCGCGTGCTTGCTCGCAGGAGGAATATGGCGGTTCTCAGAGGTGCCCTGTTGGTAATCGCCTATAACCAACGTTACTTTGTCTACCACTTATAATAGACCGATCTCACAACCCAGTTTGAGCACGCCACCGCTGCCGCAGTGCATCGAAGGAACTTTAGTCTTTCTGCGACTGCGACAACCTCGCTGGAGCTCTGCGCGTGTGGAGCACAAGACGGCACGTGCCCTCGCAAGCAAGGCCGTCTGCCTCCTGTGAGCCTTCAAAGTTGTGTGCGGCGCGTGCGCATGCGCCGAACGCTTAGTGAGATCGGTCTATTCGTCTCGTACTTGGTGTACGCCGCCGACAAGGCTGCTGGTACGGGACCGTGGTTTCACCTCGCAGTTCATCTGTACGTGCTCTTGCGAGACGCAAGATTAATCCACGCGCTCGTACCAGTGACTTCCACCGCTATGTACAGTCTCCTTCAATACGAAAGGCCGACTGGGAGCGCGTGGGCAAGACGGCGGCGGGAGGGAGCGCTGCGCGCGCTCCGGACGATTCCATTCTGCCTGGGGGGCAGGACAGCCTGCAGACTTGGGAAGTAATCTGTTACAAGTAACGAAATCCGTTACTTTTCCGAGTAATTTTGTAATTGCCACGTTACTTTTTTGTGGCAGCAATTCGTTATGTAATGTCGTTACAAATATGCGTAACGGATTACATTAATTACTCGTTACTTCTTTGAAAATATAAACATAATACACAAACAGGAGCAATATGAGCGGGCAGTTCAGCAGCATAAAGATAGCGAGTCAACAACATAGAAAACACCGCGAAGAGGAGAATAACCGAAAACAAAACTTGATTTTTTTTGTATATGACCGGTCACTACAACCACTACAAAAAGCGTGCAAGGCATATACAAATATGCGAAAAACAAAGATCAAGAAGACAACGCCAAGTAGGCTTTGTCTTCCTTGTTCTCCTAACAGAGGTAGACGCTGCTACTGAACATGGCCTCCGCTTTGTCTGCAGAATTCCAGGGATTATTTCCGATCGCTGTATGCTAACGGCATGGCGGGTGTAGTTGCAGCTTTCGGTGCCTTGTCATCTTTATGTGAACGCAGTGCGCCTAGATTCTTTCTCTTAACTAAAATATTTTATTTTTACGAGAACTATCATAATGCGGGCGTATGAGAAATGCAAAAGTAGTGCTGCTGAACATTTTTGAAAACATCAAAATTGTTTTTATTCTTTTCTCGAGAAGTGGGCGGGAAAAAGTGAAAGAGAACGTCGAGTTACCGTACTCAGCGACAATAATTTGTAACGATAATCCACGACATTTGAGGCTCGGTAATTTTTAATTGGAATCCGTTACATTTTCGAAGTAACGGGCAGCAATTTGGAGGACACTCACTCCGGGGGCCCAACAGAGCCTGAACGCGTTCGGTTTCGGTTTCATGGGCGCGCTTCATCGGCATCCGGCCGAGAGGTGGTCACGACGGCTCGAAATAGGCGTATATCATCGCCGTATGTTCTACAGCGGAGCTGTTAAGGGCTAGTTTCCCCAGGATCGTGTCCCCCGCAAAGAAATGAAGACACCGAACTCTGGACACCTACCGCCATCTATGAGCGACGGCGGCAAGCCACGTATCTGGTTGCCGCCGTCGCTCATAGATGGCGGCAACCTTTCCACTCTGGCTTGCCGACTTGCGGCCGGCCATTGCTTTCCACTTTACAGCTCCGCTGGTCTTCCTTCTTCACCTGAGAGGAAGGGCAGAAAGTTTTTTTTTTATCACCTGTTTCAGGTGTAAAATGTCAGAACAGGCACTGCGAAATAAACAAATATTACAGTTATACTTGAGCCCTCAATGAAACGCGTCGAAAAGCGCACTTGTTTGTGAGAAGGATGGCACGGATCTCACACCTTGATCAGAGACAGAACAATCGCCTTGGCTCAGTCCGGTCTCTCTCAGGCATGCAGACTTGCACGGTTATTCACTACAGTCTACAAGTAATCAAATTACTCGTAACCGACTATTTTCAGGAGTGATTTTGTAAGCGTTCGAATACATTGATCAGGGAGTAATCGTAAGAGGAATCTGATTATTTTTGAAAGTACTAAAATTACTCTAACAGTTACTATTTCCACTCCCGTTTTTAATAGCGCACACTGTTTCTACGGGTTCCCTAGAAAGGAATCTTCGAACCAAGCCTCCGAGGGAGGGTAGTTTACCAAAATTGGTGGATTAAGAAGTAGTTTATAATTCGGTTATCCTCATTCAATAATGAACATTACGACAGACGTCTTCGAATTGCCAGAAAAATATGTCATTTTGAAAATCTCAAGCAGTCTGAAAAGTATAGCGAAAAGTAAGGACCAATTAGTTTTCTTCGGAAGTAATTGAGTAATCTTATTGAATATTTTAACTGTATTAATGGACAAGTCTTCACCAAGAAAGTCGTAAACGTAGAAAAATGTGTGAACAGCAGTGGAGGCTTTGTTACAGACGTTTCGGGAAGAGACTTCCCTTCTTCAAGTGAAGAGGAAGTCTCTTCCGAAACGTTGAATATCTTCAGCGAAGTAATGGTAATTGTAATCAATTACTTTTTTTTAGTAACTTGTTTAAGAATGCTTTCAGGCAGCGATTGTGCGGTTAGTAGGACATAGCCGTGCATGACGCTGACGAACCGCTCTTGGCCGCGAAACCGAAACCAGAAACTGACACGCGTGTCAGTGGAACACCGCCTGAAATGTTCCTTCGTTCCCTTTTCCCGCAATGATTTCAAAAGGTCAATCGCAGCGATTGCGGAAGAGGGAGGTCAGCGAATTGCGTGGCCGAGATGAAAACGTCGCGACCATATATCATATATATGTGCACTAAGACATCTGGAGCGTCTCCACACTTTCCCGCAAAGCTCCCGGAAGAGCCAGTGGCTGCCATCTAGGGCACTGACTAGGCTGAACATACGTTTAGACTGCGGGGTCCGGAACGCGTCTCATACTGGTGTACTTAGGGTTATTCTATTCCACGCCCGCACCAAAAATAATCCCAAAACAGAAAAAAGAATAAAAATAACAACGTTGCAAAAGCCGGAGTGTTAAGCAGCCGGATGTCGCGATCCTAGTAATGGGTCGTATAATGTAGTTGCGGCAAAAAAGCACGAGCAAAGAGCGAGTATCTATATATGTCTATGTCTTATATGTATGTCTATATACGTCTATGTCTATATATGTTTATGTCTATATATGTATATGTCTTGATGTCTGTATATATTCGTAACCTCGTAATTCGCCGAGTTTCCTCCATAGACTGCAGCGACTGGCTCTCCCCACTTGTTTTGCGAGAAAGGGAGAAGCTCCACATTTCTTAAGCCGCGCTACACTGCCTGTAACGATAGTGTGCCGACATTTTGTCTCGGGCCTGCTTCTTCCTTGTTTGATGGCCCTGTCCCACTAGACGTACAAACGCTGTCTGCAGACACTATGCACTTCTAAGATGCTCAAGGCGCGTCCGCAGACAGCCATCCCACGTCTGCGGGAAACACCGTGTCTCTTGTAGGATGTCCGAGAGGTCCGATTACTGCGGCTCGAAGAACTGTTTCAGCTCATATTGTCCGCGATAGTATCTCACTTTCCCGCGACCCGCGCATGCACGCGATAAGGAGAAGAGAACAGCAGCACGGTCACCTCAGAGGACGACGCGTACTCTTTCGATGCAATAATCTTGTTCGGAGAAACAGCACGAAGTCTAAATGTCAACTTTAACCGAGAAGGCTCGATTTGTTTCCCTCAATTTTGTTTAAATTCCAAAATTCAAGAATTGTCGCCAGACTAATGGGGCATTCTGTCAAGTTTGGCGAAATCCTCCAACAGTCTGGCAACAATTACCCCTCACCCCTTTCTTTTGAAAAGGGACCTCACTCTCCCGCCTAATGACCGACATTTTCCCCTTTCTTAAACGCCACCTCTCTCTCTCTCTTTCTTCCTCTATCTCTCGACGGAACTTTATAGGAGGAGGAGGAGGAGGAATTATTTAAAGAAATGCAGAAATGCTACCACGTTTAACCAAAGAAAGCAAACAGGGACGCCAGCGACGGCCTTCTTTAGCAGCGCTCCGGCACCAGGTCGGGCGACATATTCCACGGGGCCGTTTGTCCCGCTTCCGGGGTCAGCGCCAGGTCACGGGCACGCGGTCTGGCCACCCTCTCCCACCCTCGCCCGACTTTGGCTTCGATCCTGCGCACCCCCGTCGCCCGCTGCTGTTTCCCTCCACGATCCCGCCTCGTTGAATTATACAGTGGCCTAGTTGAACTACGTGCCTTTACGAGCAAAGTACGAATGCCGCGTTCCTGGTTACGTTTTACAGCGAGAGCTGTCATAGCTGTAACAGCGTCAATAACTCGCTCTAAACATAGGTGTTTTTTTTTTAGTACTTAATGCCCACAGAACGCACTCTCCAGAAAGAAAATAGCCTAGAACAAAATGCAGTCGTAGCACTTCACATGCCAAAAGCTAGTAAAAAAAAAAACGCTTCCACGCGTTTTTGAAAAGAAAAAAGAAAAGCGTTTGGAACACGATGAAACAAAACAGATGTGTATTTTGTTCCGAACGCTTTTGTTCACTCACCCCACTGCCCCACGGCGCGTGAACGCGACGCCGATGCCCAACGACTTCGCCGAGAGGTGTCGCAGCTATCGCTGTGACTGTGGACTAACACAAAACTGCTCAATTTCTTTATTATTATTATTATTATTATTATTATTATTATTATTATTATTATTATTATTATTATTAAGCTACAAATAGGAGAAAATTGAAAAATTTATTGAACAGTATTACGCTCTAATTCATTGTACAATTTCAATAATGTACTGTTGTGTGATATTTTGTATCTAATATGTTTGCTGGGATAGTGTGAGGTGATTATTTTTTGTTTCTCGTATAGTGCGATACATGCTTTAAATGTGTGCTCTACGGACTTCTTCTGTGCCATCTGTGACATTCCATTTGCTGGGTTCTGTCCTTCAAGCCTCTACTGGCTTCGACCGACCCGTCACCTTATAGTGTTATGAAGGTGCCTAAATAAATGAAATGAAATGAAAATGAAATTATTATTATTAAGCACACTGAAAGAGCGGATTGTTGCAAGACCCGAGCCCTACGACCCAGTGGGGGCCACGGAGACAGGCAAGGAGGCGGCTAAGAAGGCCGCAAGACGCAAACTAGGACGAGGCCCGCGAACCACCCGAATGGCGCGTTCACACTGGAAGCGCATCCGAAACCGCGAAGCGGATCTGCGCGTTCTCAACCGCGAAGCGGCTGGGATCGAGCTGTTGAGGCGCGTTTTCGTCAACCACTTCGGGACGCATTTCTCCCAAGCGCTTTACGAGAACCGGGGAGTGGCAACCAATCGCAACGCGATGCTGACGTGACGTCGGTGGCTCTCGAAACAAGATGGCGTCTGTCGCTGGTGGCGCGTTCAAGGCTGTAGTCCTAGCGTTGCAGCGGACAAATCAACGAAGAAACGTGATGTTCACGTCCGTCACTCGAATCTGCCTCGAAAAGAATTGATTCGTAATCTTAGCGAGCTTCGCTCTCTGGTGGTTTGGTTCGGGTAAGCTAGTTTGATTGTTATTCGGGGTGCCAAAACTCGTCGCCGCGCTGTATCGTTAGTCTGCCCGTACGTAGGATGTCGGAACTCGCCACCGATCGACCGAAATGACAGTTTTTGTACCCAACTGAGGCAGCCGCGTGAACTACCGAAAGCTTCCGACACCGTGCATGAACACCAGGAAAGCTGATAGAGACGTCGTGACTCGTGAATCTAACTGCGTAGCCAACACACTACCGCAGGGCTGGAAGGGTACCATGCGCTAGCTCGACCCGTAACGTTTCTACTACCAAAAGGAATAAAGGGAACCTATTCGAGAAATAAAATATGCGTACAAGACGACGCATAGGTAATCCAGACGGCGTTTATTTGAGCGCAATGTCAAACAAACAGTAGACTCGATCGACGTGCGAGTGACGAGAGGAGAGGTCCACCACCAAAGAAGCCACGACCGGCTAGTACCGAGCAGATTTCCTCGCACCCACTGTGGAAGAAACACATTTAGGTGATGACTCTGGCCGCTCTTCCCGCGGGGAGCGAGCGACCAGATCGTGTTCGGAGCTAGCCTCGAACCAGGAGTAGTTAGTTCCGCGCCGCCGCGGAGGGCGCTGCGGTATGAGGTCCCTCCTCGGCGGCCACGGTGTCGGCGGCGTAGCGTGCTCGCCTTTTTCGCGGTGTGGTGTGTGGTGGTGTGCGGCCAGTGGCTGGCCTCGTGTTTTGCTTTGGTGCTGTGTCGATCACAGGTGCCACCATCGTGCACGAAGGTGAGCCTTAACCCGAAGAAGAAGAAGGAAGAGAACACAGATTTACGGACTCTGGCGACTTGGTGGCGGCGTGGCGGCGGTGAGGTACAACAAGAAGCGGTGAGCGAGGGAATGCGGGACCACCGCTGGGAGAAACAACCGGAGCGGTCGGTTTGGGAGGGACCCCATACTTGGGCGCCATCTATCCCCGTGCGAGTGAAGCGCGCTCGGTGCGCCGAACATAATGTGGCCGCCGCGTCGAACAGAGAGTCATCACCTAAATGTGTTTCTTCCACCGTGGGTACAACAAGAAGCGGTGAGCGAGGGAATGCGGGACCACCGCTGGGAGAAACAACCGGAGCGGTCGGTTTGGGAGGGACCCGATACTTGGGCGCCATCTATCCCCGTGCGAGTGAAGCTCTCGGTGCGCCGAACATAATGTGGTCGCCGCGTCGGACAGAGAGTCATCACCTAAATGTTTCTTCCACCGTGCCCGCACCCCAGCCTACCAAGAGCAAATAACGAGGGAGAAAGCTGACCCTTAATCCCGAAAACAAGGTCATCTATTCATGCGGGAAGGGTACAAGTTCGCAGCTAGTCCATGCTAAGGTGAGACGAAGTAGGGGCGCTCCGGTTTGTTTGTAAACACGAGTGGCGTTAGGCAGTTGCTTCGATTGGCGTGTCTATTAGCTCTATCTTGTTCTATCATCCAAGGCTGAAAGTTTTAATAAAGTCTTACTACTGCTACTACTTTTAATATTATCATTATTCTAACTCGGCCACCTACGGGGAGGCGAAAAAGAAAGTACAACCTTCATTCAAAGGTGGTGACTTGACTCCTTCGTTTTGATTTCGGCGCCGCTAAAGATTTTGTCTTTCGGTGGCTTCGTAACATGACTATTCCTTCCGATCAGTCTACGGTTCATTCACCAGCATATTGTGACAGAAGCAAACAGAAGCCCATCTAGCTACAGCGTGCAAGAGGAAGAGAAAGAGGGCGAGCAGTGATTAAGGGGAATGAAGGAACGAAAATTACTCGTTGCAATTTGGTGTCAGAAGTTGGATTGGAGTCCGAACACCTTCACGCGACAGCAAACACCGTACGGTGAGCCCAGCGCTGTTGCCGAAGCGACTGCGGGCCCAGTTACCTTCGCTCAATTGCGGGCTCTATTCACGGAACAGAGACGACATTTCCAAGTTATGGTAGACCCAGCTTGGTCGAATCACAGCTGCAGTATATCAAGTAACTGAGGTAACCATATTTGTTTGAAAGCGGAGGCACGGAGAACCAAATGACTCCCGCAGCATTCAGCACTGATTCATCTAGTTCAAAGCCCCTTCGCCTGAAACTGAAGCCTTTTGACGGCAGCGAGCCGCTGGACTTTACCTTGAGCATCGCTACCACGGCCAATCAACGGCCAGAAGACCGTTGATTGGCCGTGGCAACGTTACCCACCACGTGGGACCAGAGAAACTTCGACAGTCGACGCCTTGATGCTCGATGCAAGGCTCGTATTGTCATCCGCAGAGCCCAGCAGCGGATGCTAGCTGACCATAGGCAGGACAGTCGGGATGGCTCCCATAGTGACGGGAGATCATGCGCTTGTGCGTCGACCGTTGAGAAGAACAGGAAGGGCCACGAAACTACTTCCGAGAAGTACAAGGGCCCCTGAGAAGCGCTTCGACAGACAGGTCCTGTCAGCTACCGAGTATACGAGACCTAAACGCAACACGAGAATCAACCCAGATTTTCCCCGTGCATCGAAGTCAGCCGAAGCTATGCGTTTCCCAGGCAGATACGCAACCAGACAGACCACGTGAGACAGACTGCCGAGGACGGACAGCCAACTAGGAGAGGGGGACAGAAGAAAACCGAAGCACATCTAGCAACAGCGTGCAAATGGGGGACGAACACGAGAAGAAAGAGGACGAACTGTGATTGAGGGGAATGATGTACCGAGGAACGAAAATTGACCTGTGGCAATATTTTGACTATTTCCTCTTTAGAGACCATGTAGGATGCTGAAAATGACCCAGTGACTCGTACACGCGTAAACTCATCGACAGAATGACCTAGAACACGAGAGCGCACGTCGTCACTCACAGTTACGTAGTACGAAACGGGTCGAGGTTACATAAACTCCGTGTGAGTGACAGTTGAGGAAGCCAATATACGAGATTCGTCTGACAGGCAAAGACTCCTCTTATTGCCGCCGTGCGATATCCAGTGAAGCGAACAGACTGGAGCGTTCTGGTTTCTTCTGTCCTTGTCTGAGTACGTCAGTCGAACCGAGAGAGGCTGTTTGTCCTAAGATGGCGATCGCTCTCTGTCCGACCGAAATATTTCTGCACCACATAAAGCAACGTCGCAGCAGTACAAAACAGGCGAAAGGCCCAAAACACAAGAGGGCAGAAACAAACTCGCAGACCAATCGAGACGTACCAAACTTCGCGGAGTCGAACGAAAAAAAAATAATCAAAAAGCGTCGAAAAACGACAGAACAATAAAACTGCAGGAACGTAGGTGGAATGAGCGAAGTACGTTTCTTACGTCCCGGTACGTTTTTCGCAAAGTGAAGCGAGCGGTACGTAGAAGCAACACACAAACAACAAAGAAAAAAAAAACCAGGAAAAAAAACACTAATTAGGCAGATACGATTCACACACAGAGACAAACTGTCAAACGACAAACAATCAGCAACACGACACCAACAGCGAAATAGAGACCAGGACGTCGGGGCGAGAACGAGCTGGGGATATTTCTAGACAACACAACCCTGAGACTGCAAGAAGATAAAACGACACACATGTGTGTCTTTGAGTGTGTGTGGATCGTATTTTGCTTTCTGCGGTATCGGGGTCATGTTGTGTCTTCAAAACCAAATTAAAAAATAAAAAATTAAAAAACCAAGGCAGTGGCGTCGGGTCAGAGGGGCACGGGAGGGAGGAACGGAAAAGGGGGGGGGGGGGGGTGCTATACAATCGCTTCCTTTCTCCTTTTCTAGGTAACTCTAGCGAGTTGTTATAATGAATACTTACAAGCGAAAGAATAAACACATTAAAGTCGTACATATGGACGACCACACTCTTTGAATAAGCAACAACGTGTTTGCTAATTGAAAGAGTGTGGTCGTCCGTGTACATCTTTAGTGTTTTTATTCTTTCGTTTTTAAGTCTGTTTCTCCTTTTCCCGGGTATTTCAAAGAAAAAGTAAACAATACTGAGGAGGGACCATAACTCCCGAATAATTCCGACGCCTCTAAACGAAATGAGATCCAGATACACGCAAGTTTGACCAGCGACGAGCGAACGGCCAGACAAACAACGCCAGTAGAGAAACAGTAAGCAAGCGACCGACAACCAATTCAAGGAAAAGCAACGTGGACCAACACAGACAGCCAAACTAAAAAAAATCTGCGAGTGTACACAGTGTGCAGGCCAGCTGCTGATATGTAAATCCTAATGTAACACCTGAGAATGCGGTGCGGACAAAACCGCGAGGTATTTAGAGAAACAGAAAGGAACCAAACGAAGAATGTGCAAGGAGGCAACCCAATTCCCAACGACAAACGGAACCCAAACAAACAACGCCAGAGACACAACATGAGCCGAACGAGAGGCGAACAGCAGCGACGGAGACAGTATATGTGCAGCAGCAGTCAACCTGATCTGCACGAAGGCACGACACCGTCACCCACAGGCGTACCTTTCCGTGAGTAAAAGCCGAACCGCATGTAAGCGATTTAACGAGCGACGAGACGAGCGACGGAGACAACGACGAGAGTCAGCGACGAAGATTTCTCACTGTCGCCCGTCGCGTCGCTTCGGTTCGTGGATTTCTAGAAAACGTCGCTCATCGCCTTGGCCGCTTGCTCCCGTCGCTTTCGTGCGGTTTGCCTCG
This sequence comes from Ixodes ricinus, assembly GCA_037355805.1. NCBI lineage: Eukaryota > Metazoa > Arthropoda > Arachnida > Ixodida > Ixodidae > Ixodes > Ixodes ricinus. Next base: position 47,157 of record JAZHYW010002178.1, read on the forward strand.
TCGCGCAATTGACCGAGCGACAGCAAAGCGGGTCGCCGTCGCAAATTTTCTCGTCGCTCGCCAAATCACTTACATGCAGTTTACCCTAATTACTTTCGATGCACACAGCACTGAACCATTGGCGCATTCAAGCGATTTGGCGAGCAACGAAACAAGCGACGGCGACCCGCTTCGCTGTCGCTCGGTCAGTCGCGCGACGAGGCACATTGCATGGAAGCGACGGGAGCAAACGACTAAGGCGATGAGCAGGCACGTAGCAAGAAGGAGAGGGAAGGGCCGCCCCCCCCCCCCCCGAAATTTTCCATTTTGCTGGGGCCTCCTCTTCCCCCTCCCCCTCATACAGCATTTTGTCATGAACGCCCCCCCCCCTGCCCCCCCCCCCCCCCAAACAAAATCCTGGCTACGTGCCTGGCGATCAGCTACGTTTTCGAGAAATCTAAAACCGAGCGACACGACGGGCGACAGTGAGAAATCTACGTCGCTGACTCTCGTCGTTGTCTCCGTCGCTCACTAAAGCGCTTACATGCGGTTCGGCTTTTACATACGGAAACGATGTCTAACGCGCGCACATGCAGCGAGAAGCACGACTGCGATAGCCTTACTGCGTCAGTTGAAATTTCCATTTGTCGCAATGGTGTTGACTGCCCTTTAGCGACAAAAACGAAAGAATGTGATGAACTTACATGGACTCTAAAGCCTAGGCCGATAATCTTGAATCGTCCATCCATTCACTGTCCGATTCCATTCCATAAATAAGAAAATACAAGAGCTATGCATGTTGAAACATAGATATCAAATGACTAAATTAAAGCCCGAAATATCGAAAAGACCCAAAAGAAAACACGATTCCAACGCGGAACGTAAAAGAACCCGAAAACAAGGCTCCGGTGGTGGCCGGTGCAGCACACAACGCGGAGCAACGGTGACAAACTGAAGGTCGGCTATGGCGGCAGGGTCACGTGACGTCAAGATGGCGGCGCCCATGAAATGTTGCCTGAAAGGGTCTATAGTTTTCGCCTCACGGGCGCCGCGAGCTGCCGCGCACAAACACGCTCGACCACCGATATTCTTTTTTAATCTTTACACGTGGCTCGTACTGACGTCGCATCCGTGACCTTTGTGGTGGTCCTCCTGCTGAGCGCGTACCTTCTGCAGCATACACTTAGCACCACCGAATTTCTTCTCGGCAAGACCGAGTACGAATAACCCAGAACGATCGCCAGCACGGGACGGTATACGTCACGCGCAAGCCATACGTATCGACGGACGACTTGTACGCGGCACTCTTTACAAGTAATCAAGTACTCGTACTAATCTATTACTTTTTGGGGTAATGTTGTAATCGGTTGAATACGTTTATCAGAAGTAATCGCGAGTAATTCGATTACTTTTGGAAGTACTGAAATTAGTCGTAACTGTAACTATTTTGTCCTTCCCTTCCTAATGGCGCCTTGGCTTGTACAGTATTTCTACCAAGGAATCCTCGAATCAAGAGCCCGACGGGATGATGGCTTACCAAAATTGCTGGATTAAAAGTAGTTTGTAACTCGGTGATTCTAACCCAATAATGGACAGTACGAAGACCCGTTTTCAAACCGGTGGAAAAATCTGAAATCTGCCGTTTCGAATATCTGAAGTAATTCAAATATCTGAAGCAATCGGAAAAGTAACGGTAGCTTTTTTTTCAAGTAACAGCCAATAACTTTTTTTCTCCAGTAATCGAGTAATCTCGCTGAATACTTTTTTTTTACCAAGACTAATTGTAATTTTTATGAATTACTTTTTTCGAGTAACGTATACAAGACTAGAGCCACCGATCCCCTGGCTGGGAATCGACTACTTCCACAAAATCCGTCACCGAGCGCGTTGCATTCTGGGAACCTGCGGGCCAGGAGCGGAGCGCGCGTTTGCACATGGAGTTTGCTTCTCACCGATTCCCGCCAATGCATAACGTGGCATTACACCGCGATGAGGCGCTTCGACTTTTGAAATAAGTCTATCGCGGTCTCGCTGCTTGAATAGGAATCCCAGCCGAAAGCTGATTGAAGACAATCGCGTCCACTTTGGCCCCTCCTACGGATGACGTACCAAATACAGCCTTACGGCCTTGCTGTCCGGTAGGTGTTGAACGAACGGAGAAAAGGAGTGGAAAAATAAAGATAGTGATAGAACTAAAGGAAGAAAGAAGGAAAGGATTGGCCGAAGAGCGGCGGTCCGTTTCTGGGCAAGCGGCAATTAGTGCCCGAGGTAGCTGGGGGCCGCTAGCGGTCCCGATTGTGCGTCTGGCCGAGGGCGCTTAAAACAAAACGGCCGGCCATCTAACCGGCTGGGCACAACTCGCCGGGGCCAACTGGGCTCGCCGCCGGGGCCTTTCTCTTCTTCGCGGCCCTTTCCCGGCCCCTTCGGTCGTCGCCCGCCGTCACGGAAAGAAGAGCACCGTTCCAAAGGCCGCTGCGACCGACGTGTAGTCTCGGTAAACAAGCCCCAGTGTTGCTGGCAAGCTTTGCCTCAATATTTAGACACTTTTCGAAATTAACTCTAACAACTTCGATCATTATCATGTTCTTAATGTCTGACGAAAACAAAACATATATACATGTTAGTTGTTAATTGTTTATGCAGCAAGAGTTTAGTCTGCCAGAGTACGGCGACATTGTAACCCATGGACTGTATATGTGAAACTCAGCAGTGCAGTACGACTGCTAGCCTGGGGTCATTAACGTGCATCACGCAGTAATGATACAGGACCGCACGCCAGTACGATGATACAGTCGGTTACAGGTTAAGGGTGAACTCTAAGCTCCTCCCATCTCTTCCCGCTGACAGCGAATGTCGGAGAGGAGGCGACCTTTCTGCGGTCCTAAACGCTGGGTTTCGTTTTGTCGAGCGGACCTGAACAGCACGGACCTTCCCCTGTAAAATCGCCGCCTATGCATAGAAAGCTCAAACCTACAGCGAATGTGCATTGAACAGGTCAAAGATCAGAGCAAGAAACTTGCGGCGCAGCGAGCAGATGACGCATTCCGCTCGCAACGCCTGTCGGGAGATGGCGCCACAAGTTCATGGCGTCGGTAACTCGGTCGTCTGCGAATGCGAGGACCCTGGCAAGTTTTTCGCTCTCGTTTTTTTAAGAAAAGAACTGCGCCTTGAAATTTCACACGGTAAGACTGACCTGCTCAATACACACTCGGTGAAAGTTTGAGCTTCCTATAAGCAGGCGCCGATTTTACCGGCTCGTTTTGCAGCGGAAGGTTCGACTATTGGGGTACGATCGAGAAAATGAAACCCGGCGTTTTCGGCCCGAATAAAGACATCTACACATCGCAGAAAGCTGAAACTCCGTGAGAATATGGCACTAGCGGTGGTGATAGAATGCGAAAGTTTGAGAAGATGGACGTTACCTGGATCCAAATGTACAAAAAAGCAATTTATGACGCCGACGTCCACTATAAAGTAAATTGTTAACGCTTAGCAGTAATTTCTTCTTTTTTTAAATAAAAGGTGGAAAAAGCTTGTTAGCAAAGACAAGATTGTTTTCTTTCTCGCTGACATGATAGTTTTCCACTGGAACTAATATAGACGCTCACAGGTCCCTTTTTATATATGAATATTATGCTTTGGTGGACGTCGGCTCATAAAATAGTTTTACTTTTTCATCTATATTTTTTATCCCAATAACGCATTATCTCAAACTTTCGCATTTCATCACCATCAATAGCGTCGAATTCTCGCGGAATTTCAGCTCTTCCCCGTCGATACATGGTACCCCTCTCCCGTTGATACATGAACATGTACCGCGAAAGAGTTTCTAACGAGAACCATGTTTCAAATATTCATGGTCACAGCGAATATTTGCACGGGATATTTTAGTCCTACACTACCATGCAAACTGTACACAGAACCAACTCGAGGCAGCAAAGATATAAGCGAGACAGGGAAACGGACAGCGAGGAAGATATGGCACGTCGAAAAAAATGGCGTCGCCATTGAAAACAAAGAAAACAAACAACAAACCCAGAGTTTTCACTTTTTTCCTCCTATAGGTTGTCTCCAGAGACGTATTCCGTAATGGCCCTCTCACGAGGCGGGAGACCCGATTTGTTTGTTTGTACGTTTCTTCACTCGGCTCGCCCCTTGGTCGGTCCCCCCCCCCCCCCCCCCCCCCCACCGGGAGAAGAAAAACAAGATGGCGCTTCCGCCACGATTCCGGGTTTCTTTTGTCCGGGCTGCTGGGACACAAAGGCGGGAGAGAGAGCCCCGCCGAATTTCCGGCTCGGCTGAAAAGTGAGCGGAGCGCAAAAGCCGACACGGTGCAAGCCCATTCGTCGCAGAGATGAACCCACTCGTTATGGAGGCTACGCCACGAGTTCAGGCTCGAAGCTCGGTACTGGCCAAACTTTCGAAAGCGAAGAGATTAAAAACAATAGTAATCATAATCACGAGAGATCAGCCTTGAGTATGCCAACGCGGTGTTCACAAACAAGCTCGCGTCATGCCCACAGCAGGTGTAGGGGGACTACGCGCAGATTCGCGTGAGGTGAATCGTCTGCGCATGCGCAATGGCGACAGCAGCGCCACCGCAATGGCGTGACGTCACGGAGTTGGTGTGGTGCATATACGAGTACATGGGTGACGTCATGAGCCGTGACCGTTCAGAAAATTCAGATAAGCAGATATGCGAAGGAAACTTTGAATTACGAAAAGCAGGCCGGCGAGTGTGCCTAAGGTTTTAATCCATGAAAAGCTTAAAGAAAGGGTAAGGGCAGACTTGTACGGTACTCAAATACAAAATATCAAATTACTTGCAATCGATTACTTTTTGGGGTAATTTTGTAACCATTTGATTATCTTTATCGGGTAGTAATTATAATACTAATCTTATTACATTTGAAAGTAATAACACTACTTGTAACTGCTACTATATTTTCCTCACCCCTTCCTAACGGCGGCCTTTGTTTCCACATGCCTTTCTAGAAAGAAATTCTCGAAACAAGTCTCCGACAGGGAGAGGGTTTATCAAACGTGGTGGATTCGAGAAGATGCGAATTCTGTAATCCGGTGATTTTTATTCAATAATGGACATACGAAAGGACCGTTTTCAAACGGGCCGAGAGGGTCACGAAAATTTGAAGTAATCAGAAAAGTTAGTTTGTAAAGAAACGGTCCATTACTTTTTCCCTCGGCAACCCGAATAATCTAACCGAAAACTTTTAAAGCGAGAGTAATGGTAATTGTAATCAATTGCTTTTGCAATTGATTACTTTTGCCACCTTTGATTCCCTCCTTCAATCTGGGAGATCGGCATTCCTGAAATCCCACACTGCAGCCTCGTCGATATATGTTCTATAACCTCGGTATAAAGTCGTAAAAACGTCTCCGCGTTGCGAGTTGCGGAGGTATCGTCTAATCTCCCACGATGTTTGGGTTTAGCGAGCCTTCAAGGCCGCGGCACTGAAAACAACACCGCTGTGCTTCTCCTCAATAAATAAAAAAAAAAAAACGCGAGTGCGACATGCTGGTTTAAGCTGGCGGATGCGTCTCATCAGCTGCTCGTAGCGGATGCAACATTTTCTCGCAAATTGTACTTTTACTTTTTTTTTCCCCACTCTTTTCCGCTTTCAGTTTTGTTCGTTCTAACTGCGTCGTGTATACGTTTCAATCGAGGTAGAGGGCCTTAGAGCGATAAACTGGCGGCTGAAAGCGACCCCAATTGGCCACCGCCATGTTGCACATTTTTTGACCACTTAGACACGTGAGTTTATAGTTATACGTCTATGTTGTAACGAAGTACCACGCACAAATGAATTGAAACAATTGCTTATTGGCTCTTTAATAACAGTACCGACGAGATAAGTTATGTTTCTTTAGTTTAAGTCCAAAATGTGCTTTAACGACAAAACTCAGGACAGCTTCGCAATGCCTCCGTTAGATGCCGTCAGCCTCGGTGCTGTATTTTGGGTTTTTATCGGAGCTAGACACTGATCTCTGGGGCTAACGAGTATCGAAAAAATAGTTGATCATGTTTTTTTACAGCGATCGCGATACAAACCTCGACTCAGGTTCGCGTAAAGCCTCGTAGGATTTGGTACGTCGTCACGTAGTCTAAGTGATCACAACCTTGCTAGCCAACGTAGCGTCGTCACTGCAACGAAAGTGGGGGTCGCTTTTGCCTGGTGAACGGGACACCAATTTATCGCTCTAAGTCCCCTCTACCTCGTTGGTAAGTTTAGACAGCAGGAAGTCATAAGCCGCGGTTACTCTGCACGTGTTACAAACAAGAGTCAGTCTCCAGACACTCTCTGAGGCCTTCCCTGTATGACCTGTCACATTGCTCATACGAAAGACTGTCTGCAAACATGCTTGGCGGCGCAGACGATTCTGTCATCGTGTGTGCAGACCGTGCCTTTTTGTACAATGTATACGAGCAGTGTTGACTGCGCTCTAATAGTCAGTTCCAGTGGACGTTTAGCGTCTCGGCCGTCGATTGAAAAATGTATACCCAGTACGGTATACGACCGCCAGCCTGGGAGTCTTTAACGTGCACCACGCAGTAGTAGTGAGTGATACAGGACCGCACGCCGATACGATATGCTCAGCCGCAGATCGAAATGGGTAGGGTGGGGATCGTGCTCAAGGATCCCTGGGTTCGGCAGCAAAGCGGACTTTGCTCCACGTGCTACTAGCTGCGGTAAGCACACTCACTACAGAAAACTTCCGCAGCAGTATGACGCTCAACCTCCGCGACACACACCCCCCCCCCCCCCAAAGAAAAAAAATAAAAGTAAAAAGGAAGTTCTGCATGTGGCAACAAAGAGTTACACGACTGTTATCAATTCTTCAGTGTTCCTAATTAAAAAAAAAGATGTTTTTTCTTTCAGCATAGAGAAAAAGTTACACTGATCAATTTTATATGGAGTGCCGAGCGCGTCCAAAGATAACTGCACAAAAAAAGCGTGCAATGCGCGAACAGAGATTGCAATAGAACGATGAAATTGAAGTAAAATGGCCGACTTCTCATCGACACGCCAAAGGGCGCAAGGTACCAATATGAGGCTACGCACTAAAAATGCTTTACACCCTTAAGAGTGTATATAAACCAGCTCGTCCCAGGGAAAACTGCAGCTTACACCCTTCACCGCAGAAAGAGCGCTTAGTCCCCGCTTACACCATATATTTAGAGCGCACACCCTGAGAAATAGGGTGTGAGCCCTATTTTCAGTGTGTTTTATATTTTTTTAAGTGTCAGCTGGCGAACACCCTAATAGTGTTAGTCCCATTGCTAACACCATATTTTATTGCACACACAAAAATAGGATGTGAGCCCTATTTCTAGTATTTAATTTCATTGTCAACTTTATTTTTAAGGTGTCACCTGGTGAACACCTAACAGAGCTAGTCCTTGCTAACATCGTATTTAAGGGCTCACAACCTAAAAAGAAGTGTCAATAAAAAGGGTCAAAATTAAATAAGGTTTTGTCCATTTTTATTATATTTTTTATCTCTATATTTAAGGTATCAGCTGGCAAACACCCTAAAAGTAGTACAGCAATCTGATCAACATCTAGAGTTGTTGCGCTCACCACATACAGTTGTCACGGGAACGCAATTCACAAATAGAGGCACAGTAGCCACGAACAGAGAGCGACCCTGTTGACTGACCCACCACCTTGTATGCTCGACCACTGAAAGATACTCAAGTGACCGCCTCCACAATTAAAAAGCGCACAAGTACGATGCTTCGTTCTCGTCAACAGTTCACATAAAGCATACTACCTCGCAGTAGGAGGAATGTACCTCTAACTAGAAAGCGTCTGCACAGGCAATAATGATTTGATAGTCGCTGAAACAACGTCTGGCAAAGCAGTTTGAGGCCGGTATCTTGTCGCCTCCCCACAGCAACCGCAACACTCGTTTCCACACCCATTTTACACCCTTCGAAAATGAAATTCGTCCCGTGCAACAGCACCCTTTGTCTGCGCTTCAGAGGGTGTATTACTTCGAAATAGGGGTACTGAAGGGGTGTAGTCAAGTACACCCTTTTTACACCGTTAAGAGTGTAAACTTTTTCTCTTCATTTTTTTAGGTATGAAGGTATTTAATTTAGGCGCACTCACGCAATACAAAATGGCCTCCAAGTCAAAGGTAGTGTCGTCTCCGATTCGAACCAAAGGAAATTATGGTAGAAATTCCCGCACGATTTCGGTCAAGGGACACGGAGACTAAGAGGAGAGGAACGACAAGCAGTCAGAGAACTGTCAGTTGATTGACAAACTATCCTTGCCGCTGATACAGTACGCTTAGGAGATGAAGATGTTCGCCTATATTTCTTAATGCTTCTTATCTTCCGTTTTATCTGCCCCTTTGGTGGTAAATATATTTTTGCTTACTGTAATTTATATGTCACGTGTTGCTTCGCATATGAGATATGCTTTTTTTTTCATCTACTTCATTGGTAACAACTTTTTTTTTAATGTTTACTGTATTTATACGCAATTTGTTGCTTTCTAACGCTACATGCATTTTGTTCTTCATTCAGGTGTTTTCGTTTTGTTATCGTACTTCCAGCTGTGACTATAGTGACCGTTTTTTTCGTGACGGTCGCCGTGTTAATTTCTGACGTAGCTGAGTTGGGAAAAAAATAGCAAATCATTCTGTCTGCCGATTGGAAAGCGCTAGAATACAATGGTTCGTGCCAATAGTTCTACTTTTTATTGGCTACACTCTTTTTATTATAGTTATGCTGGAACTATTTATTTTTTGACACCTATCCCAGCTACGGCATCTTTCAAGATAGCAAGCGTAACACGAAAACGGGTCTATACTGTCACTTCTTTTTTATGCTCATGTTTTACAACTTTATGCGGAATAATTATTTTTTTATTATTATTTTAAAGTTCGCCTGTTGCCCGCTGTAAAAAAAGAGGGGCCGAAGGACTTGCCAGGCACTACGCCTTTAATCTTAGTTCCCCTCTACGGTACAGCGCCGTAGACACAAAAACAAATAAAAAACAAGGGGCTTGAAAGGACACCGACCCTTAATCTTCATGTGTGTAACCGTAGAATGGCCGCGAAAATGTTCATATCACAAAAGAGAGATCTGCTCAGCAACGATCACTGAAACCTAAAATGAAATGAATTTATAAAGCACGAGACCAAAACTATTTTAGAGAATGTGCATACCTTCCCCATTTCGCTTCTTTTTTTTTTCTTTGCACGTTTGTTTTATAAACACTGGTCAGTAAAACAATTCGAGACTGCAGCGTACGTCTCACCAAAATCAGCCCCGGGCAGTTGAGTGCGTTACAGAAAGAGGCATGACAGCAAACGTTCCCAAGAATACTTCTCCAGTTCGACGGACCAAAGGATTCACAGTTGGCGAACGCACGTGGCCTAAGGCTGACATAGATTTACGACCCCGCGGAACGCAGTGTTCGGGTCTCGTTGTTTCTCGATCAAAACACCGACACAGAGACACCTCGCACTGCGACGATTAGAACCGCACGTTTTCAGAATCACACGCCACGTCAAAGAGACACATAACGTGGTCACGACGGTAGCAGACGATCGGGTCGTCTTTTGTTCCTGGTTTGAGGCTACACGTTCGTGCCAAACTCGATCGTAAGAAGACGCGAGGTATCACGAGACTCACCATGGCTGCGTATCCGTGGCTGGAATTACTCCTTCGAAAGGCGAGCACGGCAGACATCCGAAACGGGCGCCCAGGCACAATACGAGGAACCGTTCGAAGCAGGCGGCCACATTCCGCGTCGTTCCCCCAGTCGCTCCGCGAGCACGCACCAAATCACCGGGAAGCACGCAGGGCCGTCATTCGACACCGAAGATCCACGGGGAGGGCAGAACCGGAGCCGAAACGTCGTCTCCTCCAACAGCACCGAAAAGAAAGCAACGAAAAAAAAAACACACGAAGCTCCCTTTGCTCTCACGCACTCAGAAAACCGCCGCCGCCATGACAGCCGCGCGCCACAAGCAAAAACAAGCAGACGACACACGGCCGCTTCCGGTTCGGCTTCGGCTTCGGCCTTGCGACCTTCCTTTCGGCCGCTCGCAGCAGACGACACAAACGCAACCGCACGTAGCAAACAAAAACGGTGCTCAGTCGGCTCTTGTTAAAGTCTTTGTTGGCGTCTCGCTGGTCGCATACCGTGGTATCCGAAGAAAGAAGCACCGTTAAGTCGCCTTCTCCGTTGTCGCCTCCGGCGATCGTTGGCAGACGACGAGGTTGGAACGAGCGGCCACCGTCGACGTAATAATTCGATTCGACGCACCACCTGCGTAAGGTTTAGCAGGCGTTCTCCCGTCGCAGCGCACGTGAACGGGCCTGGTTGGTTCGCTCCATCGCCGAGCCAACGCCGAGCGCACGCTGTCGTCGTGGCAGAGACACGGCGCGTTAACGAAGCAGGCAACGAGGACGCAGCACTTTGTCGTCCACTGGCGTAGCGGCTATACGCCGCAGCACACGCAACACGAAGTCGACGAAGCCCAACAACGGATCTCGCTTTTCAAAAGCACGCATGCACACGGCGGCCGTGCAACGACCCGCTCGCACCTGGCCCCGAGCGCGCAGCGGCGGCCAGCAGGCCAGCAGACGCTCTCCAGCACCTGAGAGGAGGCCGCGGGCGAGGGAGCGCCCTCCAATCGGCATGCGCTCCAGCCGCTCGTAATCGTGACGTAATGTTCGGGTTTTTTGAGCGAGGAGCTTCATTGGTTTACGAGCTACCGAACACGCGGCGGCCGCGCGCCGGTCTGGGCCGAACTGGAATGGACGGCGGACAACTGTCAAAGCAGACGCGCCGCCGCTCTGAGGTTGCGTTGACTCCGAAGCAGGGGCTGAATATTAAAAGCGTCGGTCGGTCGTCGCAGGAAACGTGTTCCTCTTTATATTATTGTTTTTTTCCCTCTTTCCGCGATTACGGTCGCCGACGCGGACCGTGCGCATCGTAGGAGGCTGACGTCTCTTTTTTCGAGCACGGCACGCAGCGTACAACGAACGGGTCTGTTGTCGCCGACAACAGTGTCCAACAACGACACGGAAATGCCGCGTCGCCAGGTGGCCAACAATTTAAACAACCACGAAAAAAAAAAAAAAAGAAAGTGGTCGACGCATTGTGGGCGATGTCAAATAACGCACAAAAATAGGCGAGAGGGTATCCTTCGACAGCTGGCAGATACGTGGGGTCTCCGTACCTCCGGTCTGGGAGGTGCGGCCCACGGGGCGGACAGCGTCCGTGAGCAACCGATGGTCACACCGGTGTAGGCGAGAGTAGGGAGCCACAAATGGCGCGCCGCCATTAACCCGCTTTCTAGCGGAGGCGTACCTGTGGCGGCGCCGGCTCCTTGGGCCGCGACACACCGGTCGGAGCGCCTCGACAAAAAGAAGGGTCATGGCGCATTGTACCTCGCCAGGGACCATTGTCACGAGCCGATTTTTCGGGAGGGGGTTCAGACCGACCTAGATTCCTTCCACCTTTTAATGTTGGATTTTCTCTTCTTTCTTCTTCTTCTTTTCTTTTATTTTATCTACCCGCGTTTTCGCCGAGGACGCAGTCTTAGAAGCCGTACATGTTGCCAGCCGCGCGAGGGGTCCCCGTAAGGTCCCGCTGACGTCTGCAAAATGGCTTCACCGCGGTCAGGACTACTACTTTTTCCTAGTTGCATGAGCTTTATTTTTCCTCCTAAAGACAAACGGTCACAGTACGACAAAGAAAGACGGACAAGCCACCGCCCGCATTGTTTACTTCCTCGAGAAGGGCGAGGACGACTAGTGACCACTCCATCGGTCATGTCTTTTTCCCCTTTTAGAGACACTTCATGAGAAGGCTGGTCACGTATACGGCGCCTCGCGTGAGCAGCTTGTTTTAGCCGAGGAATCGCTTCGTACTTCCTGAAGAAGACAACTCCAACGCGCAGTCAGCGTCCTCCCTCCTTCGATGACAGACCCGTTTTCCCCGCACAGGGATCGTGACAATGACCGTGCTATGACAACGAACCGCACTGTCCATAGGCGCAGACTACGGGGGGGGGGGGCGGGGGCATCGGGCTCGTGCCCCCTAATAAGATCAGGGGGGGGGGCGAGGCCCCCCTCCCGGGCTATGATCTTAACCGAGACGCTGTTTACGTGCCATGTAACGAGCTTCTAATAGTGGCATGTAAACAAAAATAACGCTCACAGCGACGGACACGCACCTCCCCCCCCCCCCGGAGAACTTCTCAGCCTGCCTGCCCCCCCCCCCCCCCCGGGAAAATGGAAAGTCTACGCCGCTGGCACTGTCATAGCATGGTCATATCTCCAACGCAGGAGCACCACGGCAATCGTCTATGACGCTCCTAATCCTCTTCAAATTTTAATCGAGCAACTCTGGCGGGCGCCATTTCTTGGGCACGAGGCTTGTGACTCCGCCTCCGCGTCCAATACGTTCTCAGGGAGGTGCCCAAACAATGGCGGACTTTGATATTTGGCGCAGCAGTCACTAGATGGCGCGCACTTTTGAGGAAGGTATGTTGCTATCTCTAGCACCAGCAACAAAATGCCTCCCAAACAAGTTCTAAAAAAAAAAAAAATGCCGGGCAGTGGTTAATTGCAAGTACGCACGAAAAGGATCATGGTAGGAATCAGGATGACACACAATACGATAACGACCCAGAAACGTTCGTCAAAAGGTCTACCATGCACCCATATATACGTCCCTAAATTCGAAAGTGTTTGGGAATGTACAAAATGTATTATGACCCATCCAACCAAAAAAATGGGAGTCAAAATGAAATTAAATAATAGGGGGAAAATGGGGGAGGGGGGGGGGGGGTGATCCCGATGAAAACATACGACCGAGCTAAATATAGGAATAAAACAAACGCTATACGTCTGTCCTCCCGTACCTGGTCACAGTCTGTCGGGCACAAGAGAACAGTGGGGTGTGGTGCCCACACTGAAGCGGCGCGGTTACACTTCTAGGTGCGACATGACGACATAATCTATCAGCGGACATGCCTCACGAATCCCCGAAGCATGTGTACCCCATGCATCTGTATGCTTCGACCATGTCTGTAGATGGTCTTTGTATGACTAATGTGACAGGATTGTCGTACAAGGAAGAAACATGCCTCGGAAGACGGTTTCTGCAGACTGTCTTGGGTGTGATGAGTTGGCAAACCGCGGCTTGTATAAGCGTCGGCGACAGGATATTCCGAAAAACACCCAAAGAGCGGAACAGTCAGGCGGAGGAGAGAAGAAACACGCAGAGTAGGTCACGTGCTCCGCGCGCTTTCATCTTCCGAAAGAAGTTAAAAACACAGATCTTAAATTTCATCTTCTGAACGAAGTTAAACTGAAGTACATGCTTGCGTCGTACGCGTTGCTTTACACGTGTTTCTTCTTTCCTTTTACCTTACCTACAGACACAGGGGTATTGTTTTCAGCCTGCACACTCGATGGTTATTTTGACATACCTTCAGGGCGTAGCTCTGGAAAACGAGAGGCTAACAATGGAGATTAAAATATGGTTGGTAAGCTATACACACCAAATTCGCGACACCCCGTCGTGTTCTTTCATTTTTCAGTACAAGTATACAATAAAGACGTTTCTTTTCTCTCCTCTCTCTCTCTCTCTCTCTCGTTCTTTCTTTCATATTTCTTAGCACAGGGCAGCACGTACAGGTCGCGAGACTCTAGTAGTTTCATTCCTTGCCTTCTGATGCAACCTCACCTCCACGAGTTCTGCGCCTGGGGGTGGATGTCTTTGTCACATATCCGACTTCGATTAGGATCCACCCATGACGTCCAACCAGTCAGTCAAGTGACCTCATTTTTACGTCGAGCTGAAGGCACAAGATGGGGATTTCCCGAACGAGAACATATCGATTCGTTGTCGAGGAGAAACAGGCACACCATCCTCATCAAAGACAGTTTTTTGTTGTTGTTGTTGTAGTTGTTGTTTTCTGCCATAATGTTGGGAACCAATCACCGGCGTTTCCGGTGGTGGTGCTTGTTGCGCTAACCAATGACAGCGCGTCTCCTATGTCGGGACAATTTCGTCTTCGACGTATTCCTCTTCCCGCTGGGGGGTCCAACCAGGGAGTTCCCAAACGTTTCTCCGGTCGGAATGTCGCAAAGACGAGTAAACAAAACATACAAACAAAAACGTCACCGATCGCTTTCTCAGACAGCCAACGACCCTGCGACCTTCTAAAAAGAAAACGAAAACAAACAACAACAAAAAAACTGAGACAGCGCGCGGCGAAGCGCGACGTTTTCGTCGCTGCGCACCGCAGCGCCACCGCGCGTCCCAGCGGGCGCCTTCGTAAGTAGAGCTGTGTGGAACGGGAGTCGCCAGACAGAGCGATACAACCTAGAAGGCAAGGCCTGCGCACGACGTCATTCTTGGTAAATCCCTCACCCGTCCTTAAGCGGCAAACACGCTGAAGCTCTAAGAGAGACGACGCAAAGCGGCAGACGCGTCCGCCTTGACGTCGCCGCGATCTAGCGTCGCGTTCGTTGTGAGACGCTGCAAGACGCGCTGGCGGCAAGGCTGACAGCGCGGCGGCCGCGCCGCCGCTTCGTTAGCGAAGAGGCGTCAACCGCGAAATGATGCATTGAGTCAATCGGCCCCATCGACGACCGGACGGACGACGGCACAGGAGCACGGTCGACGACCGACGACTGACGCCCGCTCGACTGCTCTCTGATCGAGTCACCGCGGCTAACGGGGGAGCGCGCTTTCAAGCCGCTCCGCTTGTGCTGCTGCATCATGTTTCTTTCGTGTTTTTGTTTTGTTTTATGATGCAAGCTTCCGTGCTCTGTAAAAATGCCCTGCGGTTTGCGTATAGACCATTGCATCGCAGATCACCCGGGAGGAAAATGCTGAGTCACTGAGCTGTGGACGCAGGCGCAGCGTCTGATATACCACACAGCAGAGCTACAACGCATGCCCTGAAGGCGTTCCCCAGCCCAGCAGACAAAGATGGCAGCGCGCAGAAGGCTATTTTTGCCGCGTACCGCTTTCTCGATAACAAGGCCGTTCTGCTGGATTTGTGACGTCACCTACCGAAGGCCAGCACGGGGTACAGATTACGAGCACGAGTGCAGCAGCAGCGTTCGGGCTGGGACTCGGGTTCGATCAGTGAGAACGCGAACTCCCAGCCGAATGCTGACTCATCGGTCGTGCGCGGGAAAATTAACGTCACGTGACGTCTTTTCCCGCTAAATTAAGCGTTGGCGTAAGGACACATTCTGGGAGATTAGGGGGTTCCGTTAAAAGCATTCAATGCTTTAACAAAAACAAAAAAAAAAAGCGGGGAGCATCTATTTAAGCTTTTATTTCAGTAATTACGCATATATCTATAAGATTATTTTAAATCGTTTTCTAGGGCTTTTTTTCTTCTTTTTAGTTTGTTTACCGTTGCTAGTACCGTTACATCCTCACTGCTGCAATGACCTTAAATGAGGTCCAAGTTTGAGCAAATAAAATTAACGAGTGAAGTTATGCCTTTGTGGCTTTGTTATTTAAGTTTTACTTTGTTTTGGGGCCCCTCCGCAGATCCTCCAGTGTAGTCGACCGCTGATCGCCGCCACGAGACGGATGATGTCGTTCACGAAGACCCCCGCTCGGGGTGTCAAGTGACACGATCCGTGTCTCTCTTTGACATGTTTACGGCCCCCTGGTCCACGGAACTCTGGTCGTCGGCACCGGTTAACCGAAAAGAGCCAGGTTCAGGGAATTTTGGAATGGTTTCCCCGTGTTGTGTGGGGTTTGCTTTCGGTGCCATATAGACTCGTTTTGTCGTTTATGTACTTGCGTACTTCCTTTTGCTTACTCACTTTTCGTGTACGCGCCTGGTCCTGTGATTGTGCCTTCGTACGTGCTCTGTCTTGTGTTAACTGATCTTGTGAACTTCGTTCGAAATATGCTTTGCCTTGCGCACGCACTTGTTTTTGCTATGCTTATGTTTGCTTTGGGCTACGAGTCTTTTGATTGGTGCTAAGAAGACCTTCTGTGATTGGTTGCCTGGATGGCTCCAGAATGCTGCTGAACCCAATATAAGCAGCCGTCAGAGGGCACTGGTCAAGCAGCACTTCCTTTGTTTTCCTGTCTCTTTCAATGCTCTGGATGACTGACCGCAGAGGTCTTGGCTCCTGGATACCAAGCCCTGAACATCACCCTGCCTCTGGAGGCCAACCTGCACGTCCGATCCCCTTCGGCTGTGGAGTCTTCCGCCCGCTAACTCGCAAACTTGGGACCCCTTACGGCCGTGAAGGAGTTCGGCTCGCCCGCCTTTGTGTGGATCCTTGTTCGTCTAGTTTGGCTGTGGTCAGGTGCACCCGCTGAAGGTGTGATCGAGGAGGACGACAGGGAAAGTTTCCTGCGGTTAGAAGTATTCCCACCAAAGTGTGATTTCTTAAGCGAGCATTCTAAGACTTAACTTTATGTGAGTTGTTTAAGTAAACCTTTATTTGGACTGATCGAACGAAGTGTAAAGACCCCAATTTCTACGCGACAATATATTACTCGCGAGTCTCGTTGTTCGCAGGTATGGATTTTCTTTCGC
This sequence comes from Ixodes ricinus, assembly GCA_037355805.1. Lineage (NCBI taxonomy): Eukaryota > Metazoa > Arthropoda > Arachnida > Ixodida > Ixodidae > Ixodes > Ixodes ricinus. Next base: position 63,717 of record JAZHYW010002178.1, read on the forward strand.
GCTCCTTTAAGACTCGGTCTCACTGATAATGCATCGTATACAAAAGGTGGTCTATAGACATTGTCTGAGGCCTCTTTCTTGCTTGTATTACGCTCAGATTGGTCACACAAAAAACGGTCTGCAGACATGTTTGAAGCACGCGTGAAGCAATCGTGTTTGGCGCATGCTCGAGGCCTTTCTGCAGACGCTTCTATCATCATGCCTGCAGGGAACACCTTGTCTTTTGTACAGTGCAGTGTGGCTGTAGATACAGAGCGGGAAACGACCCCCGGGGGTTCGTCGCCTCGCAGCCGAGCGGAAAAGCGAAGCGGCCGTCGGAAGACGCCGCGACACGGAAGGAAGCCTTCCTCGTTGTTCGTGACAATGAAGCGTGTAATGATGACGGCCATTAATGCCTTCCCGGTTACCGCAGCAGGATTTGCATCGAGCCTCCCTCCGCTTGACACCGCGAAGACAAGTCTCCGGGTGGTTCCGTGGGCCGTAATACCGTACAAGTACCACCTCGAATACAAGGCCCGCACATGACGTCATCGTTAGGGGACTCCCGACCCGCCTCCAAGGGGCAAACACGCTCTACGAGAGACGCCGCGAAGTCCCAGACGCCTCCGTCTTAGGGTCAACCTGTGCTAGCGTCCTGCTTGTTGTGAGACGCTTCAAGACGCACTGGCGGCCATGTTGATGCAAGCTAGGCGGCACAGCGTGGATCCGCGGTGGGGATGACATTTGGGAGGGAAACGGGTATAGAGGCCTTGTTCTTATAGACGTTTGTAAGTGCGGCCTTGTGTCGCCGCCATCTTGCTGATGGTGTATAGTAGATCGTCTGATAATCAAGCTACTGCTGAGGCCGTTGGTAAGCTTCAACAATGCTTGACTATATCAGACGATCTGCCCACTCCAGCGTCAAGATGGCGGCGCCAAGAGGCCGTAGTTGCAAACGTATATGCTCTGATGACAAGTTAAGAGTTCAGGGGAAGCTTCTCACAACTCCTTCCACTATAAAGGAGCAAACAGCGGGAGAGCAGGTTGCCTCCTCTCCAGCGTTCGCTTTGCTAAAGTGGAAAGAGGTGGAGGAGCTTCCCCAAGCTCTTAACCTGTCACCAACTATAGGTGGTATTGGTCGTATCGTTGCGACCCTACAATAGCTGCCAGGCGTCACGGAAGTAGCAGAGACGAAGGCCCATGACGATAGGCGTTCGGTAATCTCGAGAGCTCTATCTCCCAACCCACATTTGCACCGACCCTGTTACTTAGTTTGTCGCGGTCATTGTACGAAAACAGGCGATAGACGAAGAACAAATTAAGTGGGCAAAATGCATAAAAGGTTAATCTTCGTTGTTTCTAGCCTGGGATCGGCTGAATGGACCAGTTCGCGTCTTTTCTTCCCTGTTATGTGCACATATTGTAACAACGCAACTCCATCACCATCAACATAAAAATTATCAGTATACCACCCACAACCGCTCATCGCCTGCACGGGCGATGCGTGGCTCATGGTATATAGAGCTGGCGGGGCAGAACTTCTCCAGGGCTCGGCCAGTAAAGCCGGTGCTTTTTATCACTCTACTTTGCCTTTCTTACATATATATCCCCCGTAGAGGGAGATGGAGGCCTCCTGGCCGTCCTTTAAAATTGTGATGGAGGTGCGCCATGCTCGGAGCGTTGGACGAAGGGTTTCATGCGGCATACATGAACGTATTGTAGAGCCCGGCAGGGTCACGGAGTAATTGACTGGGGAAGCTTGGTGAAGTATACAGTGTATGGTCCAAGATACTTGTAAAGGAGTCTCTCGGGAGAGTCCTGGTGTACGCACGGGCGTCCAAACCAAGACGAGATCACCTGGATGATATAGTGACGGAAGAGCAGATCTTCGTCGTAACGCTGCTTTTGTTGTTGTCGGTTGCCATTGGCGCGAAGGCGAGCAAGTTGACGGCGTTCTTCGGCTCGGCACACTGTTTGTGCTACGAAGGAGTGTTGAGAGTTGCTGTCAGTGTAAGAAAAAAGGCTGTCTATGAGTGCGGTACACGTCCCGACCGTAAACGAGAAAGAACGGAGAGAATCCCGGTAGTCCAACCAAGTAGAAGTGTTTGGCAGGCAAAGCGTTAAGAAAGAGAGGGGATGGAGTGCCAATTGTATTGGTCATTGAAGATGCACATGCTAGGCATTTGCGATAGGGTTCGATTGAACCGTTCAGTAAGACTGTTTGTTTGCGGGTGGATGTGAGTTGGTGAATAACTCTACAAGCAGCAATAATACATTCTACGAGCGAAAAAGAAACGTGGTTCCACGCTTGCTGAGGAGGAAATTGTGGTGCACCATGGCGTAAAACTATGTTTGTAAGGAAAAAACTGCTATTTGTTGTGCAGTAGCTGAGATAAGGGGAGCCATCTCGACATACATGGTAAGATAGTCTATGGCTACCACGTCGATATCGTCGGTGCGGAAACTCTGTGGAAGAGGCTCCGTGGCGACCACGAACGAACTGACGGTACAAAATAAAATCTGAACCGTCCGCACTGTTGCCGAAGCTCATCTTGTTCGGTTACAGTGTCAATTTTTGTTTTGAGGTCTGTTTTAGGGTACGAGCTTGCGTAAGCGAAGGACGTGACGTGGTCACGGCTGGAGGGATTATTTTTGCAGCAGTACAGCGTTATCAACCCGGTTTCCGCTGGCATCCGTGTGAAGTTCAGTTGCTGCGTTATCGTCGAGAGTGTCTCAGTGCCGGATCAGAAGTCAACGTGTTTCGAGAGGACGTTGAAGGACAATTGGCAAACTGCTGGTCCAGCTGCATGGGACATTGGTAGGAGGAGATGATGTAATGGAGAAGCAATATGTACCGAAAACCATGGATATCGCGGCGGAAATAACAACATAAGCCAAAAAAAGCTTTAAGCTGCTTTGCCATTTGCGGTGGGTGAATGGGGAGACTGCTCTTATTTGCCAGGGTCGGGTCGTATGGCTTCATGCGGAAGCAAAGATCTCCTAGAACTTTGATTTGAGTCGCTACGACATTGCATTCCCTTTGCATTGAGTTGTAAGCCCGCATCAGTGATACGAGGTAAGACTTTTTGACTTAACCGGACGATCTGTGCTTCAAATGTGGACGAAAAATAATAACATCCAGATAATAAAGGCATGTACGCAATTTTAAAAGCCACGGAGGATGGAGTCGATCGTTCTTTCATGCGTCGCCGGCGCGGATACAGAGGCTAAAGGTGCGTTTATACTCCAGCGCTAACGTCGACGGGCGCGGCGCATGCTGGCCCAGCGCGCGCGAGATATTGATTCGTCGCAGCTCTCGCGGTTCCTGGTTGCCGGCCAATGAAAGGCGCGCGTTCTTCGCTACGCCGCGTTCACTGCAGCTCAGCGTCGGAGTATAAAGCTTAGCCCCTTAAATGGCATGACATTAAACTCAAATAGACCGACCGGGTGACACGAAGGCTTTCTTTTTGGTTTGTCTGATTCAGACATCGAGATCAGCCATTATCCACGAGTCTTAGGGTCCAACGAAGAAAAATATTTTTGCTCCCTGCGGTGTTGTCTGAGGGCATCATTAATGCGGGAGACGATTGGATAGCTGTCCTTTAGAGTGACGTTGTTGAGTTTGCTGTTATCTACGTGGAAACGAACCGACCCCTCTTTTTTCTAACCGAAACAACGAGTGGAAGACCAGGAACTGTTCGAGTGCACGTACGTATGCCATTTCGTTTCAGCATTTCCGTTGCCTCGGTTTCGATCTCGCGCCTTTCGACAGGAGCTATGCGGTGAGGACGATGCCATGGGAGCGTCGCCGGCTTCTATCGTGTGGTAAATACAGTGAGCCTTACCAAGAACCAAGAACATCCGTCCTGGCGGAGTCGGAATGACTCTCGATGAGAGAAAGGACGACAGCGCTTTTTGATTGTAAGAAAAGAGCAGGATCAATAGTATGCACCTATTTGCAGTAGTGCTGAAATCGCTCGCTTGCGAGCGAGCAGCAGCATTACTGCTGCAGGCTCTGCTGGACCTGCTGCATCCTGCTGAACAATTGTTCAGCAGGATGGTTGAGGGCAGAAGACATCCAACAGGTTGAAGTCTGTTGGGGGAGTATAGACTACGGAACTACGATGTCTAAATTTGTAACGTTGACCGCTAATACGTCAGTTCAAAAATGGCGAGAACTTGCCATACCAAGAAAGCACGGAAATACCCTTTTTTAAATAATGCCAAGCGCAGATTCTGCAAGGGCATCTCCAGCGTAGTCGTATTTCGGTGTAATGGTGTAATGGATATAACCACAAGGCATTAACTTTGACTCTTCTGGTTCAACGGCCGACTTGAGTGTGTGTTAGATGGTTCGACAAACCTATCAGTTGCTAATGGCAACTCTGGCGTGGCAAAGTCTGTAAAAACATTGCTTGCCTGCAAAAAAGATCCCAGCCAAAAATAATATCATGAATGCATGAAGGCAAAATAATAAATTGAATGTGATGGTATACTCGCCCTCAATATTGATGCCGAGGCTGTGCACGTGCTGAAGGAGAAATTATTCGTCCAGATGCAATTCTTAAGTGAGATACCCAGTCTATGGTGTGGACACTTTCTTGAGGTTGCGGCAAATATTTTCCCCCACGACTGAAACTGCTGCTCCCGTGTCAATTAACGCCCTCAAAGGAAGATCCTCAACTTCATTATCGATTATATTTTGCGGTGGCGTAGGGAGACTTGAAACGATGGAAGCGGTCGCAGTATAGTGCCTCCGGGAACTGTGCTTCCCAGTTTCCCCCAGAGCGTCGAGGCGGTATGAGGCAGGACTCATGGGAGACAGAGCTCTCCCCTCGGGAAGAGGGTGATCTACGATTAGTGGGTCGTGACGTGTTCCGCTGTGGACATTCTTCAATCCTGGGGACGGTAAGCGGAGCTCTGGACGTGAGTGAAAAGTGCGGCGAAGAGCCAGTGCGGCGAGGTTTAGTGGTCGCTGGTGTGCCTGCTCTTGGCGAGTTCCGCTGCACGTGCCCGGGTATGCCGCAGTAGTAGCAGACTGGACGGTTGTTGGCAAAAGCGGCCGGTCAATGATGGCCCCATTCAGGTACGAATTGAGGGAGCGGGGGTCGGAGAAAATGCTTCATGACCCTGGTTGTGCCAAGATGACTGCACAGGTGTATGTACGTGCGGTGACCTCGGCATACGTGTGGTCGAGGGGTGGCAGAGGCTGCATTGCTGCCACGACTTCTGCTTGGATTATTTGTTTGAGTGAGGAGGATTCAGTAGGCCTGGCTTGAGGGGATGCCGTGATGAAGGCGATTTCTTCACGCACGATCTCGCGGATGAGACTTCTAAGGCTCTCTGCGTTGGTCGACGCTAACGCTACAATGTATGGGCGTTTTTGCTTGTGACCTCGGAAAAGGGGTGTAACGCGACGAGTCTTCGCTTCATGAAGTCGAAGACACTCACTCCGAGAACTGTGTCAATGTGTTTGGTTTGATGACAAGACGAACACGAAAGGCCCCTTCGTCGATGCCTTTGAGGATATGCTGTAGTTTCTCCGGTTCTGGCATGTCCTTGTCAGCCAAGCCTGATGAGAGGACAGAACATATCCTCGATGTCGGAAATGTAGGCTTCTGTTTTTTGATGTACCCTTAAAGCAAGCTTGCGTTCAGTGACATGTTTGCGTGCTACAGACTGGCCGAAGACTTCCAACGATGCACGTTTTGAATGTGGTCCAGGTGTCAAATTCGAGGTCGTGGTTAATGAACCACGTCTGGGCGACGTTTGCCAGGTAGAAAATGACGTTAGATAGCTTCAGTTGGTCGTTCCAGCGGTTGTGACGGCTAGCTCGTTCTGAGGAGCCAATCCAGTCACTCACGTCGTCGTCTCCGACACCAGCGAAAACACTGCAGGGTCGCGTTGCCCGGATATCACAGTCAAGGCAAATGACGGTTGAGTGCCGGCTGTCTGAGTTGCGATGGTAGCCATCGTTGCGCTGTCGAGGAAACCACGGAGTTGGATTTGGCAGCAGTTAAGTATGTGGAAATCATGCTTATTAATTAAGGTGTTTTCTTTTGTTAGAACTTTCCAGAGTTGCGTCGGCATTGGTTTGTTTATCTTTCTATGTTGGGGTCGGCGTTTTTGAGGGAGCGTTTGTGGGGGCAGAGCGGCCGAGAGGTGGGAGCGGGTCCCCCGCGGTCGTTAAGAAACGTCTCGGGTTTCGGGAGTCTGCTCGGACAGATCCCTGGGACGGCCCGTTCTTGGAGCTGCTTGTGGATGTTAACCGAGTGTGCCTGTATATAGAGGGTTTTGCCGCTTAGTGTAAAATTGTCGCTTTTTGCCCGATGCAATAATTTAGCGGTTGGCGCCAGCCAGACTGGGAAAATTGCAGAGAACGACTCTACAAGGAATTTGGGTTTGGCGGTTGGAGCGCCAGGCTGACAGCTCGCCGACCATTGGAGAACCGTGTACCACGTGTGAGTGGTGGAATTTGAAGAGATTGGTCGGTTCCTGAGGGGAAAGGAGGCCCCTACGGGCCTACAAAAGGAGTGCGGAGAGGATTTTGGAGGGATTCGGACTTTGGATTTGATGGAGAGAAATTGGGGACGGGGGTCGAGACTTTAGACGAGGCAGGATGGTCTCCCAAGTTGGGACTTGTAACTAGAGTGTAAATAAATGCACATAGTTCTATTCAAGCAGTGAGTCGACCCGTCACTCAGCGACGTTCGTGCCACCACGCTCCAGCCCATCGGAGCGGAACCTGCCTCCCACACCACCGGGAGGAACAACAACAACAACACATACTTTAACTGCAGCGGTGACGGTCTTGTTGCAGTGACGACGCTTCAGGATTTCAAATGTGGAGGGCAGGCAAGGCCAGTTGCCGACGTCCACCATGTGGAAGAAAAGGCGAAGTGGAGGAATAAAAAACGCCGGCTTTACTGGCCGAGCTCTGGAGCGGTTTTGCCCCGCAAGCTGTGTCACGCTGTCGCCGGACACGATCCTGGCGGCGCTGACAGCAAACGGAGGTGGGTGTGGCAGACGCCTGTTCTGCTGCAGGTCGCCCGCTTTGGCTTGCCAGTGCGAGGAAACTTCCCGGCAGCCAGGAGTTGGGACGCCGCGACGACAGCGACATCTCGCGTTCGCTCGTACTTTCTACGGGAACTTCTACGCCCAGCCGCCAGGATCGCGACATCCAACAACATGACACTTAAATTGCGGGTGGAACCAGCTGGAACAATGAAAGGAGAAGCAGAAAAGACACCCTATCGCTGGACTACCATCCATCTTTAATAAATCGTCCTCCTCTTCTACCAAATGTATCACCACCAACTAGCTCAACTCATCCCAGTAGTATGACACTTTAAACTTTTGTGACGTCGTTTTTTGCCGCTGGGACCGCGCGTTCGAGTGTACGGGCCGGACAGGACGCCGGAACAGACCAGTCGAAGGCGCGTTCCAGACGCCGAGTGCCCCTGCAAAGTTTAGAGAGCGCTTCCGGACGATCGACGCTCTGGGCTCCTCCTCGCCGCTATAGATATTACAAGCGCGGCCCACGAACCGCGTGAGCCCCAACGAGCAGTTGGGTACACTCTCCAAACTGGGCACACTATCGAGTGGCAATGCCCCCCACCGCCACCTGCTGGCAGGCGTATCCACGCACGTGAATACATATTCATCATATTCATCGGCGGGAGAGAGAAAGAGCGCGCTGCGTCTGCGTGGAGTTAACCGAGTCCGCAATGAGGTCACGTGCTCTCCCCTCTCGATTAACGCTATATCTGATCCGAATGAAACGGGTTCTCCACTCCCCCGTCGTACGAAATTCCCGGGCATTTCCATTTGGGGCGTTTATGTTTATTCCCGCTCCTTCGTCTTCAATACCCGGCACCGTTTCTTCCTTCCTTATCTTTTCGGCATTTTTTTGCTGCAAGGTTACAAGAGGAAGTTCTGGCTTGCGTTGTTGCCACAGCAGGAGTCGCTTCATTAAAGTAACCACCGCAACAAATGGCGTCGTCGATGAGAGATATCTGATATTCATCTCGGTAATACGACTCGACGGCGCGACCAGGCGGCTATGTAGTATACGCAGGCAGCGCGACCAGGCAGATTGCTCGGACAGCTGCTGCACGTGCGTCGGAGGTGGGGAGGTGTCGCGCGCGGCGGGTGAGTATAAGAAACATTTAGACTACCTCCTGCCGTTTCACAACCCTCCACACATGTACTACCGACCGCGTGGTCTGCATGCTGCCTGGTCGTCGCTTGCGCATTCTAGCTTCGCTATAGGCACTGTACTTGCTTCTCCTTGTGTGCGTGCGTAAGTGTATGTTTGTATTAATGTATGTACGTACGTGCGGGCGCGTAGCCAGGATTTTTTTTTTTTTGGGGGGGGGGGGGGCCGCTAGCGGGCAAAATGTTGTATGAAGGGTAGGGGCGGGGGGGTGCAAGCAAAATTGAAGATCCGTGGGGGGGGGGGGGGGGGGCGGGGGGGGGGCCTGGGGCCCGCGTGGGCCACCCCCGTGGATACGTGCCTGCGTACGTGCACGTGCGTATGCGTGCGCGGGTCTGTGCGCGCCTGCGCGTGTGTTTGTAGATGTGTGCGCGCTACGCATATGTGCCAATGTGTGTGTGTCAGTATATACATGATGTGGAAAGCACGCGTGTACAGTGTGATCGATGCACCGAGATGGTGGCGGTCTCCGAAGCATATTCCCCTCATTTCAATAGTTTTGTATGTGTAACGTTCGCGTATGTCATCAGACGTCTGTTTCCACTACCTCGCTACCTGTGCACTGCACCGGCCGATATCTTCTCCACGGCGGAAACCTCGCGCACCTCGTGCGTTTGTTTACCCCATCAATCTCAGCCAATGGCGGCGCGCGCCTAGCGGCAGCCTCGTCATCGCGCGTTCTCTGTGCGCCGCCCGTTAATTGGCGCGCCCCTCTTCTCGTGCCGATGCGCCAGACACGCTTTGCGGGAACACCACGGAAAGCTGGGTCAAGGACAAAAAGGACGAAGAGAACTATTTGGCCTTGTCCCAGTCACATTGTTTCTTCAACATGAACTCTTGCCTAGGGCACTGTACTTCTTGCCAACTGGCGCGGTTGTCTGTCCTAACGGCTGGAACACCTCCTCGCCGTCAAATGAAGGCACTGATCGCTTCTGGACTCGCTAGCCCGTGACGACAACGCCTGCGAAAATTTTCAGCGGTTATCGCGACTTTTTCTTTCTTCTCGCCCCTGGCCTGCTGCGATGGATCGCTTAACCACTCGAGCGCCAGTAAACGAGTAAAGGTCGCTGTAGTTAACTTTTCTGCTCGGTCGCACGGCTGCCTGCTTGCGAAGCAACTCCGAATAAAAAGAAAGCGGTCTCCCAAAGGCCGGGAATCGGGCACAACATGTCAGATTTTCACCTCCGCCAAGCATCAGATTCAGGACGCCTCGAATTAAAGCGGCACGAAGGCGCTTCCCGTTTCGAATGCATCACCGCCTTTAGCTCGGCAGCGATATCTGATCCGCAAGTTGCCGGCGCAACCTCGTTTTCACCACGAATATACCCTCGACTGACGAGAAAAACGGAGCCAGCAGCAGCGGATTCAGCCCGGTAGAAACAAACAGCGCGTCGAGACTATCTGAGGGACTCGAGGGCCCCCCGGAAAAGATAACTCGGTCCGCGACGCCGTTCACCGCTGAGATTGACAGTGTGCTGGAGGCTACGCGCGCCGGACCAATGGAGCCGGCTTCCTTTCGTCACGCTGACCCCGCTCTCTGTTCGCTGAAGTTTTGACGCTTCGCTGGCGAAGCTACATTTGCTGGTTCTAGGCCGCGTTTCTGCTGTGCGTCGCTTTGCGTCCTTTCAAACGATATGTGGACAGACGCTGCGAGAGTTCATGCCCGTGGATCGTACATGATGGGACGATATATGGACGCCGCTTTATGTCAGCGCGTTCAAGGGACACTGCAAGGAAACAGAGTTTTTTGACAGCGGAGCTGTTAAGGGCTTCGTCTCCCCAGTCTCTTGTCCGTCAGGAAACAAATGATGACACTAAACTCTGGACAGCTACCGCCACCTATGAGCGACGGTGGTAACCAGACAACCGGCAGTTTGGCGGTTGTCTGGTTGTCACTCATAAATGGCAGGCAACCTCTTCAGCCTTTCCACACTGGCTTGCCGACTTGCGGCCGGCAGCATTACTTCATTCCCACCTGCTTCGCTACTCTTCGTTCTTCACCTGAAGTGGAAAAGATAACATTTTCCACGAATTTTTTCCTTCTTACGCACTATTTACGCCGTTAGACGCAATTTAGGTGGGGAGGACACAGCCCGCTCTAAGCCCCGCCCACAGACCTGTGGCCCCGCCTATTACTACCGGACGTGGCAAAGCGGCTGCTCGACCGAACAGGCTAACAAGCGTACATGTCTCCTTTTCGCGTCATCCGGTGTTTCTAGTCTGGCTAGCATAGCACCGCCTGCTAGTCGTGCGAGAGCAGACGAGCGGCCGCCTCCGGCATCAAAGAGTTTTAGAATAACGGACGCAATTTTGAGCGCACGCTAGCGCTAAATTTAGCACTTGCTTTAGCGCACGCTATACGCAACAGTGTTTTAGAATAGCGTTTCTCCGCCGCGACGCAAAAGCTCAAGTATCTCGCGTTTGCAACGCCACCAAGACGGTCACAATTTTTATTTCACACACGTTATGCTGTAACCTGAGAAAAAAAAAGTTTTTTTTTTTGGTCCAGAGTAACATTTTTAGATTTTAAACATGAGAATGCGACGCGAGCGGTTGACCAGTCGTGTCCGCCTGCGTTGCCTCGGCAAGAGAGGTCTCGTGTACTGACCGCACACACCGTTGCCTTCGCCGAGAAGGTTCGCGCGTCGCAAGCATCAAGTTGCCGGTGATTGTTGCCCACCTTACTGGGTTTTCCGGACTGGAGTGCAATGTCGTCCCGTACATTGAAAATCGCAGTCGCGAGGATGCCACCGAAGTCGCGCTCACGACGCCGCACAAGCGGCCGCAGCCATGGTCCCTGGGAGCCGCCATTTTTTTTAACTCTGCTCGTTTTCGGCTTTAGCCAACTACTCGTTGTGAGATCCACCGGAGCGGAAAGACCCTTTGCGTACGCACACACGCAATTTCCGAGAAATATCGTACGCTAAAATAGCGCACGCAAAGCGCAAAACGGGGTTAGCGTTCGGTGCATGCGCAGTGGCGACGGCGCTATTCTTTGCATACGCAAAGCTTTGGCCTGCGCTACTCTAAAACTCCTTGTCGTCTGCTATTTCACCGCCGTCCATCGTTGTCTGCGATGCCCCAGGAGACCCGGACACGAAAGCTGCGCGTAGGCGTCCGTTACTCGGCTCCGTCCGCCTGCTATTCATCCCCCGTCTGAAAAGTTCTGCAACGCTCCAGAAGAGGCAACCATGAAAGCGACGTTCTAGCGTTCCACCATGCACGAGCCACGGTCCAGCTACAAACACTCTTTCGGCGTCTACCGATGTGCGGTAATAAGCGACGAAGAGAACTAAAAAAAAAAAAAATCAACAGAATAAATATGCAATTTTCAACGCGTCAAATTTTTTTTTTTTAAGTTGTTTTAGGCGTTAGCGGAGGCGCCTCTTTTCGTGTCCGCGTCTCGGGGGGACACTAAAGCACCCCTGGCCCAAAGAAAAAGGCCAGTGCGAGGGAGTGCAATCACGCGGCGATAGGCAGGCGTATGACTGGTCCTCGAGAACGTAGCTTCCACCACGCTGCCAGCCTAGGAATAAAAGAAGGTGAGTACGCGGGCCTTGGTTCGTCTGCTTCTTTTGCGGGGGTTGCGCGGCGACGTCAGAACGACGCCGAGCTCTGATTGGCTCTGATTGAAAGGATAGTGGGTATAGACCTCGATGCCAAAGCTGCCTCCGGGGGCATCACCCACTCATTCGCCCCAATCAAGGAAGCCACTCGGAGCTCGGCGTCGTTCTGACGTCGCCTGCGACTCCTGCGCAAGAAGCAGACGAACCTGCGCGTCCGCGTACACCCACTGATCATTCCAAGGTAGAGCTCGGCGTTCTGACGTCCCACACGCGCTCTCGTCATCCTCATCTCCCTCATTTTCTCGCCGCATAGGTTCTTGTTAAAGAGGCCATGAAATGATTTTTTTTTCTCCTTCTTCCTCCTTAGCTTTCCTCCTCAACTCACAACCGAAATGAGAAATCACGCGATCATTCGCCAAGCGATGGTAAGTGCCGTCACTGACACTCATTAGCTACGAACTCGAATTCAAATGAGCATTCGTTCATGGATTGATAGTTGATGAGCGCATACGTCCGAGTGATCGCAGTACTTTCGTGGCCAACGAGGCTCCCTCTGTCGGCTGGGAGAACTCTCCGCTTCGGTAAAAAGGCATACTTTACGTCACGGCCACGTGATTTCACGTGGTGGTGGCCGGAAGGTCCGGTCGAGTAAAAAAAACACACGCAGGCGTGACTTTTTCTTCTTTTATTTTTTTTTTCAAATTTTAGAGGCAATAAAACGGTAACGAGTTCTCTTCTCCGGGTTCAATGGACATTGTGAAGATGTGAATTATTGGGGTCTTCTACTAGGAAAAAAATCTCGAAAATCATTTCATGGTCCCTTTCAGCCAGTCGCTACGCCTAGTCTCAGCTTGCGTCACGTGACTCAGCGGCTTATTTGGGGGATCTGGTACTCTGTACGGAGATTGTGCGTCACGGACGGATGTGTGTAGTCACGGGACAGGCGTTGCCCAGATCTACTTTGCTGGCTTAATATTTGACATTTCACCAAACACTGTGACATTGTGCACTGTAAAAGAAAAAGAGGTAGTGCTTTACGTTGCTTTGCTAAAAAAAAGCTTCCCCGTTCAAATATTATGGGGGAGGGAAGGAGAGAGGCAGTCGCCTCTCCTCCCCGTCCGTCTAAAGTCACTGGATCCTGGGAAAGTAGCGCCAAGCTCCCCGTATGTCGCCATGTCGGTCCGTGGTAGAGCTATTTCTCCTTGACCCCTCCGCCCGTTCTTGGTGAGCCGATCTAAATTCGCTGGTAACGGATAGCTTTGAGGGAAGACGTTTATGCCCGATGCCGAGATCTTGCTATCCACACACCTGCGAAACAAGCGTTCATCTTCGTACTGCGTCAGAGCTTGGAGGTACTGAAATAAGTTTACTGTTTTGCAAATACCCAAGAACAATATAATTGTAAGAGACCGCGGAGATGGGCATGATTGATAAGTGGATTGCATACACAGTGCCAAAGACGAGGAACGCTTCCAGTACGGTGATGCTCCATGGTGATCTTGGCGCGACTGGTTCAGAACGACGCTCTGGAAGCTTCGATGATTGAATGGATCCGAGATGGCGATTTCCATGGAAACGTGGACAGATTGGCCAATCGTCTTGCGAGATTTTGGTCGTCTGTATGTTAGTATCTGTTTGTATCCGGCTAGCAGACAGGGAAGGCATTGGAGCTACTTTCTCAAAATCCAGTAACTTTACCCCCTCCTATTGCGTTCCTGGCGTGATCGAGCTCCTCCTCTTCTTTCCGTTGTCGGTGCAAATCAGGAAACGAGACAAGTATTATGTGCTACTTCGTGGCGCACGTGTCACTGTCTCCATGACCACGCTCCCGCCCCTACCCACGCGCGGAGAGAGCGGGGTCATGTGACGAAAGGGAGGCCTTTGATTGGTCCGCGAGAGCGTGTAGCTTCCACTGCACTGTCAGCTTAGGGGGTGAAAGGAGTACGGCTGTAACCACGCCCTTGAAGGAACGGCACTCTGCAATCTGGCGGCTTGCATATTACTCTACTGCCCGCCTAACTATGCATTCGCTTCCTTCTCGCGGTCTGCCTACAAACCTCATTACGCTCGCTCCTTCATGAAGGGCGCCCAAAACGTTTGATGTCCTCGGCCCACTCTCCTCTTTTTTTCTTTTAATGTTGTTTCGGTTTATTTTGTTTTTTAATGCGGCCTCCCGCCGAAACGGGAATCTGCGCTCAAACGAGATAATAACGTTGATTAGATGACTGCAGGTGGGCGGTTAGGCGGGGGACGCCGTATACGACTGGAAGGCTAACTGACACGCAGTTCAAACTGCAAGACAGAAAGAAAGAAATGGGGAAGGAATTGCAACATTTTTTCTACCTTCCCATTCTTCACCGCGCATGTTGTGTTCTTCACGTGCACGGTAACTTTTAAGAGAAAACGAAATCTTGCAGAGGCACAGCTGAATGCGTGTCACCCAAATAGGAAGTATTCACTGGCGGCCATAGCTGTGTGCGCGACTGCTGAGCGCGTGCTGATGGCGAGCTTCCACAGTTCTTTTGTAACGTGCATTCCGCACCCTCAAGATTGCCGGTCTTAGCAGCCTATTAATGTGGGCTCGTTCTGAGCATGCGCTCTAACAGCAGCCACAAATATGGCGCCCAATGAATACTCCTTATAAAAAAAAAGAAAAACGCGGCTGCTTAAAAAACAAATAGTGCATGCGTGTTAATCTAAAGGCGCAGTCAAACTAATCACACATCCTACAAAAGACATGATGTTGACTGCAGACATGATGCCAAAATTATCTACGGACATGAATCGAGCATTTCCGAAGCATGTTTTATTCGTCATGTGCATGCTTCAAACATGTCTAAAGGCAGTTTTTGTTCGACCAGCGTGACAGGGGCATCATTCGAGGAAGAAGCACGCCTCAGATATAGTGTCTGCAGACTGTCTTTTCTACGATGTATAATAGCAGAGTGACCCCGGCTCTAGGCTAACGACAGAGAGAGAGATGGCATTGAAGAAAGGGGAAAACGTCGGTCATCATGAGCCTGTGCAGCGGACAAGCGATTCATACGGCAAGGCAGGAAAGAGAGAGAGAGAGAGATGTGTGTGTTTGTGTTTGTGTGTTTGTGAGAGAGAGAGAGAGAGGTGGGGTTACCGTTGCGCAAGTTGTACTCTTCAGATGCAGTAACTCCCAAGAGAAAAGAAAATCATGCACGGAACTAAACAAACGCGTGATATCGAGAAAAAAAATTAAAGAAAGAAAAGAAAATATGAAGAGTGGGTTGGTTTGAAGTTTTTGCGAGGGCAACAGTGCCCTTCTACAAACGAGACAAACGGGAGTTGCACAAACAAGCAATTGTCACTTTCGTTCGTGTTTTTCTCTCAGAGATGAAATATCCTCATCAAAACTACGATGTGCGTGTGTGTGTGCTGTCGTGTGTGTGTGTGTGTGTGTGTGTGTCTGTGCGTGTGGCGGGTTTTTGATTTAATTTGAAATTCGTGTTTCATTGGAACGATCGACTTCTGGGTCCGGTGTTCTTGGTATGATGAACCCTATGGAGGACATCCCATGTCCTCACAGTCTTCACCTAGCTTAGTTCATCTGGGACAACCATTTAGGCGTTGGGGTTTGGGGCTATGTCAGCTTCGCGTAACTACAATGCAAAAAAAAATGGTACGACGTATTTACATTAACTGTGCCAAGTAGTGAATACGTGCCCGTCGTCCTTGATGGTACCTCGGCCGATCGTTGGATTAAATCGGTGCGACGTTTTGTTTTGCCCACCTTCGCAGCGTGGGGAAAAAAAAAAACTACCTATACAATACCTTTTTGACGAAGTGCGACTAATTAAGCAGCGGGTCGTGCCCACGGTGGGCCGACTGACGTCCATACACGACTTTTTGAGACGCGCACATGCACGATCAGCAATGGCGATTTCATCATGGATTGCAATCCAGAGAGAAGGCGAACATCAATTCTGCGTCGAACTCGACAAAATCTGGAGCAGAGGCCTTTGAAATGACTCAGCAGGCTTATAGCGACAAAGCGGTGAGTTGTGCGAGGTTTTCTGAGTGGCACTTGCGCTTCCAAAATGGCGAATCATCACTGGAAGACGGAGAGAGGTCGGGGAAGGTCGTCCTATAGCTCCCTTCGTCTTCCAGTGATGTTCCCCCATTCTATAGAAGCGCAAGTGCCACTTAAAACACCTCGCACGACTCACTGCTTTTTTTCGTCATAAGCCTGCTGAACCATTTCAAATGCCTCTGTTCCAGATTTGCCGAATTCGACGCAGAATTGATGTTCGCCCACACTCTGGTTTTCGGTCCATGCTGAAATCGCCATTGTGTTCGTGCACGTGGTTACAAAAACGCGTGTATAGCCCAGCTCCATGTGTTCACAGAACGACGCCCTTTGGCATGACACACGAAGGTCCCTGTCTGCGACTGCTGCGCGCGCATCGCCATGCTGCCTTTTTTGTTTTACGATAAGGGCCGCCCACACATAGCAAGAAAACGCGCGCGGCGCGCCGATCGCGTTGAAAACGCGTTCCGCAAAATCGGTTGAGCGCGTGAAATCATGCGTTCGCTCGAATGCTTCAAGAGTGCGCGAGGCCTCCTGTGCTGTCACGTGACATTCGCCGCGATCGGCGTGCCACACGCGTTTTCTCGCTAGTGTGGGCGGCCCTATACAAAGTCAGTCTCGGGGCTATTTGACTGACGCGGAAAGACGCAACGCTTTTGCATCGTCTCCGAACTAATAGCGCGTTCACGAGGAAGACATTGCATCGCTTTGGAAGGACGTCTCAGAGAAGCAGTGCTGACTGCACTGCGTGCGGGGAGGTTGAACACATCGATCACATATATGGCACTGCCCGGAATACGCGAGAAAGCACGGAAAACATTACTAGCTTCGGTTAGGGCGACAGGGGCACAGGTGTCCACAACAGAGGAACTGCTATTCCCTACTGGTGGGAAGCAACGGGCGCGGGTCATATTCCGTGCAGTGCTCGAGTTTGCGCATGTGACTGAGATTTCAGACCACCTCTAACTGCCGCGCGCAATTCGGAAACCGGTAAAGATCTCGTCACACGTTTGCGACATGACAATGATGCAAAACTCTAGTGAACATAACTGTGTTGTGGCAGAACTGCGGAACTGCGGCTGTGAAGCACAAGTTTCGCAGCCGCTTCGCGGTGACGCGACATGTTACACAGGTTCAGCTGTACTTGTGCAATTGACCAAATGTTGGGAGCGATTGAGCGACTGTTGGCACTTGCGCGTTTTATCGAACGTTTACTTTGAACCATGTTTTAGCCGTGTGTTAGCAACGCTTTACCCTCCCTCTACCCTACAAATGATTTGATTGGCGCTTTCCCCTAGTAACTTCCAAAATATTTTATTCAACCCAATTCAATCCACATCTTTCCTTCCCTCTCTCCTTTGGCTATGCGAGTCTTTTCCCTGCCTGGAAAATAACATTTCGCATAGCCATTAAACCCCTTTCCCGTTTTATACACCACATTCCCCCCCCCCCCCCCTTGATCGCATCTCATGGCAAAAAGGGAGCGTGCAGAGCAGCATTGCTGGGCCAAACGATAACCACCCTCGCGAGACAGCAGCGCGTCTGAGGCTGATCAACCCACGGAGCAGGACAGACCAGTGCAACTAGTTTAGCAACCCGCACGCGAGCCACAACAGCGAAGCAGTGGCGAGATAAAACAAAGGGACCCAGACACGGCCACCGAGATTCAGCGCACGGGAAGGCCGCCATTGAGAGGAATCTTCTTGGCGTCGTGTGGCCAAGCCCTCCCCCTTTCACGTATACACAATATAACTTACGACTGCCCAGGGTTGCTCATCAGCAAGAGGGTGCAGTTTGTCTGCGCATATACGCTAACTCGTGTTTCTGACTGGATCCGGACATTTCACCAAACACCGTCAGATGGAACGCCGTTTCATGAAACGCAGTTTCATCGAACGCAGTTTGTGTTGTCGGTAATCCTTCCTTAAATATTTACACATTAACCAACGCGCACACCTGAGAAAGGATACAGCGTCATCGATCACCATTTCATCGAATGTCATTTCGTTGAACACCGTTTTATCGAACGCAGTCTTATCGAGCACCAAACACTGATCGAGTGGTCATATGGGCTCCTGCATGGTCTCTGATGTCACCTGTTTACTTATTGCTTTTGTACCGGAGTCGCGCTAGCTTTTCCACTAACCTACACAACCTTGTGTTTTGCTTTTGCATAACGGGGGAAGTAGTGCTCGCGCTTGTCTTCGTACTCGTGCGTTTGACGTGTAGTAAATTGAAACAAAAAGGAATAACTGGTACTTAATGCCACTTATTAGATTAAACGGCGTTCGATAAAGTGTCCGGTACCCGTTTCTGACGTCACGCCGAGACGGTGGCACTGGCCGAGGAACAGGCATCCTGCTCAGCTGCTTCGTTCTTCGAAGATCGTGTTTCTGCAGTATGTGCAGGTTCCTGTGGGCCAACCCGCTCGTTTGTAAGCAGTGTGTTGGCACATGTGGTCAGCAACAAGACATGAACACAAAGAAGGAATCTTTAACAGTCGTCCTGCTTATAGCACGAGTCGTTTTGAAGCTTTCAGTGGCCGATCGTTTGCTCCTATAGCTCTCTCTATGGGCTGGGATGTGATAACTATCCATCGATCAAGAGTATAGGATATGTCCCCCTGCAAGCAACAGCACACTTCGAAAACTGGTCTGGCCACCGGGCATGGCAATAACACGCTTCAGGGTCGTCGTCATCCTGGCAAATGCGAGAACTCCCTAACAAGACTTGTAAGTCGTAGGTTGGGCGATGGACACGTCGGACATGCGCGGCAAAAGCAAGATGGCTGCCGCCATAGATACATGCGGCCATGACGTCACGCTGCTGCATTAGCGCTGTTGTTGGCACGGCACATGTGCAGACGCTTCACGCAGAATCTGGTTTATGCGCACGCGCAGTGCCGACGCCTGGTCACGTGGTGTGCGCAAATGAGATTCTGTGCGGCCGCCATTAGTTTGACCATGCACTATGAGCACGTACTGGACTCAAGCGCTTCGTCCCCATTAGGAGTGCACATGGATCGAAACGCGTTCCATACGAGTGCCGCGAGCGTCAGTGCTCGGCGCGAGCTCGGAACCAATCACGGGCTTCACGCCGGAAGTGGAGACCAACTAATGGCGACTGCGCGTAATCTATGCATCATTTCACAATTTCAGAAAGGAGTCGAAAGTCCTCCTAAGCAGACGATGTTTCCTGTAATAGCGACATGAACGGCGATCTTTCATGCAATCACGGCGTTTGGTTGGAACTTGGAATGGCTGCGCGATTCACTCGATGCCCCTCTTCTGAGTTGATAGGCGTGAGTTTGTTTTTGAGCAGCTTCCTCATCTTTACGAAGAGTTTCATTTTCGCCGTTTTCCACGCCACGCGGAGAGACGCGGTCTATCCCGCACCACGGGGAGTCGTGACTCGCGACTTCGCGCCGTCTGGGACGCGCGTCCTTGCTGTTTGTCCTCTCTACTGCGTTGCGACAGGCGAGCCACCTTCGCAACAAGCGGATATTACTGCGAAACGCCGCCGTTCTTTACTCGAGGAGGCGAAGCAGAGCGCGATGATGTGCGTTCCTTTTACGGGAATTGCGAAATTGTGAGCACACAAGACGTGACGCGTGAACACGACATTTGCGACGACCGCGGTGCAGAGATGCATACATGTGCCCGTTCTGGCACGATGGCAGATTGCAAACTGAGAGATTAGCGATGCCATCTATTTGAGAACCGGCCACGTCAAGCTCAGACTAAAGAAATTGTTTGAAGTTGTGAAAGACAGTCTATCTACGAATAAAGTATGAAGATGCAAGCAAGCTATTTCTTTTCTCTCCCAAAGCAGGGAAACGAACTCCAGATCAAAAAGACCAACGCCTTAAAAATAACAAAGCACCGAGATAAAAAAAAATTTTTTTCATCGCGGAAAGAGCTTGTTATTGTTTCTTCTCCTTTATCGAAAAACCCTCTTCCTATCCCATCCCTCGGACTATAGGGCCAGTCGTTGGTTCTGATTGTCGGCATCAAAAAAAGGTATTCTCACTCACTCAAAGTTTTGCCAAAAGCCTCGTCTCTACCCAGATGTAGCGAGAGCGGTTGACAGTTGGAACTAGATTCCAGAGTTTCAAAGCTTGTCACGATCTGCATCAAAAATTAATAGACCCCTCGCAAAAAATCCGGCAACCGTGTCTCTCGGCATGGTATTGTAACCATGGCAACACCGGGGCGGTCGGTAGCTGCGTGCCATGATGAAGGAAAGCAGGTCTCCACCTCGCAGTGCGCCAGCCAAGCTTTAGAGCACTTCATCCGTGGCTTTAAGGACAGGTTATGCGCTCCAGACTATCAATGGAGATGCCAACACACTGCTGTGTCCCGGTCTGCACGCCACGCAGTATGGGTATACACTGACGAATCCGGACGGAAGTATGTATAGATAGATATCGAACCGTCCGCAGCCGCTGTCGTGTTGGCTAACCTCACAAATTCGCACGCATCTGCTTAATGAGGTTCCTATAATGGTTCTGCGTTATACTGCTTGGCGTTTTCTTACTATTGCTGTTAGAAAGATGCGTTTGACGCGGATGAACGAGGCGACGGTTTCCCCGGCGCATCCGTTGCAGTTCGGCCAGCCTCACGATTATGCATGCAGTTGCTACACTAACCACGTTGTTGTTTCATTGTACCTTTACTTCGTGTTGCCCGATAGAAAGATACCATGGGCGTGGCAAAACGAGCAGTCGAATTCGCGTATCAGTCTAGCGAACGTTTTCCGCTCTTTAACAACTACGCGCTAAAAAAAAAAGAAGAAAAGCTTTGTCTTTTAGACGCGTTTTTCGAAAATCTTTTTACGTTACTCAAACATCCCCTAACACCATGTCACTTTACGCTACCATGCAGTATTGGGACAGTACCGCATTAAGTTGCCCTTGAGGTATCTTTTTCCAATTTAGTGGGTTAGACGTTTTGTCAGGACTCCAAAAATGACTTGCAGCTAGACACATCATGATGACAGCTCTTTGTTTTCAGATTTCATACCAAGCAAGCTAGCTATAGCAAGGTTATTTTCCCAGCCGGCGATGGGAAACACAGTCGCGATACATGCATTTGCCATGCCACTTTTTCACGCAAAGCCAGAGGGCCAAAGAAAAAACACTCCTTCACCATGGAGAGTGCGCACACTGTTGCCAGTGGCGCACAAAGTTGTCACGTTAAAAAACAAAAAAGTATATTAAAACGAGAATTAGAAAATGGAGTTTGTTCTCAATACTATACGCTATTCGTTTCCATAGGTTCGCATGCTCTTCTAACCGCCGTTTAAAAATAAAAGAAAATTCTAAAATAGCATATATATTTTTAAATTAAATAACAGTTTTAAAACTTCTGCATCTGGTCCCAGTCTGTAGCTCCACATTCGGGCACGAACCAACGTTGCTAGAACCCTGAGTTGAGAAACTCACCGTTGAAACCTGGGCCACTGGCGTCCACCGAGACCGAGCTAAATACGACAACAGCGCCACGTCTTTATCATTTGTCTGTACTGTGGTCACCTTGAGCTTTTAGAAAGCATGTTTTCGCGTGAAACCCAACGGAAATAACTGTTTTTGTAGCAACTTTTATTGGAGTTCAGTACAAAATGAAGGGCGCGTGATGTTTTCTAAAATCTTTCGTTTGCAAGGTTTTGCAGCACAATTAATATTGTTTTTATGCAACCATGCCTCAGCGGTGATTTCATGTAGCGCGTCCCGACCTAGGCGCATCTTAACCTCGGTAGTAAATCGCGGCGCGTCCGCATGGGAGACGTGGGTGTCGCTCCTGAAAGCCCCTTCCACCGTATCTGTTTCGGCGCCAAAATGGCCGATTAAAGCCAAAATAGAAGTCACGTGGCAGTTCCTCGTGTGGCCGCTGCGGGAGCAATGGCGGCGTTGTGATCGCCATTAGCTCGGTTCTCGAGTACGGATCGATGCCACTTTTTCAGGGCAGTCTCTATGGCGGTTTCCCAACTGAGTGGTTTTAGTAACGTTGGCATGAACCGAAAGGTGCCTCATGACTAACACTGTGCGCCTTACTAATGCATTTCGACGCCGATATGACATGCTCAAGTTCAGGAAATGGCCCGTGCCAGACGCTGTACAGGTATCGCCGCCTTTTCCATGTTTTCTTTTTCTTTTACTCCGCGATGGGCGGAACCAGCCTAATATCGCTGTATTGTGTATTGAGCCGAGACCGTGTTGTTTCGAGCAAGGCTCGTCTGAGCGCCGCCTGGCGGTAAAGGCACAAACCATCATTACACGAGTTGCATGCCCAGGCCGCTTTGCACGATAAACTTTCCATTTGGGCTCTCCTTTTGAGCGAAGAGACGTGATTCCCGAAGCCGGAACGATTCAAAGAAGGTCGAATCATCTGAACGTCGTTAGCTGCTTTCTTCGGAATATACGTGTATGCGTACAGTTCTAGGGGAAATATCGTGCTCGGCTTGTCGACGCCTTCCTCCCGGCTCAACGCCAACCGACATAAAGGGAGGAAACGCATTTGCCAGCGAGCGACCTTGGTAAAAGACACAAATGTTCCTCGGTGGGAGTTCAACAAGGTTCGACATTTTCAGACTTCTAACGCGAAGTTTGACAAAAGTTAGGCAAATTCTCGCCAAAAGTTCAACAAAATTTCTACAAATGTTCGACAAAAGTTCGACTGAAGTTTAACTGCAGTTCGACTGAAGTTCAGCTCTTGTGCGCCACAAAAATCTAAACCGAGAGGACGCCACCTGGTGGAAAGAAAGTGCAATAGTTAGTGGGCATATCGTTTCAATGTTTCACAATATTAATCTAACTAAAGGCACACGTTTGCTTTTTTGTTGTGAAAACAGTGGTAATCATTTGACACAATATAAAATAAAGTACTTTATGTTTGTTTTTCCTAAAGTTGAAATTTTAGTATAGGAGTCGGGCTACCCTGTTAATAAGCCGAACATGGCTTATGAGTAGGGTTCCGTGTTTTCGAATAAATCCGAAAAAAAATCCGAAAAACACTCGCCGGTAAATTTTCCGTCAATTCGAATTTATCCGAAAACTCAGGATTTCAAGGTCTTGAGTCTCTAGTCTGTATTTATTTGGCTCTGGACAGCCGCGACACCGCGGAAAGGCAACAGCCCGTACCATGGAGGCCCGCGGTGCTGCGTCTATAGTAAACATAATAATGTCAGAGCGACAAAAAATAAAACAAAAAAATACGGAGATTTATAACAAACTTTATAAGAGCAGAAGGTCAGTGATCCTGAGGAGATTCCACTTCAGTTTTCTTTGAAATTTAGAACTACTGACATTTGCGTTTTAACACGTCGAGGTTCCTCCTGGACAACGAGTCATGGTACCCGAACCTTATTTTTTTGTTTTCGAATTTTTATATTAAAACAAAACTCAGATTTTTAAAGAATTCAGAATCTAACAAAAATAAACTCCGATAAACCCCGAATCCCCAGCGAAAAATAATATCTGATAAACACCCTTCGAATTTCGTGAGAAATCAACTAAAAAAACACGGAATTATACTTATGAGCAATGGGAACACTTTAAGGGCGGGGGGGGGGGGGGAGTTGTGTTAGAACAACATTTATACAAATTTGAAATGTTAGGCTAGGTGGCGCAACCTGCCGCCCGTTACAAAGGGTATAGCCATTACCATCCATCCATCCATGAGTGGAACGTGTACGTGTGGAACGGACCCGACTCCCAGTCCAGACATGCACGTAACGCATCACTAGTAACGAGTTACTTCTACCTAAACTCGTCTTCCCCTCAAGAACCGTAATAAGGAGAGTCCGGCTCCTCGCGGAAGCATTTTAGATTAGATATGTGTTATCTTATTAAGACATACACGTTTAAAACGCCACAAAAGCATCGCTTCTTCCTCCAACCACCAAATCGTGTAATAACTACTTCGCGCGGCGTATGAACAATGCGCAAAACGTCCTTTTTGCTTGAGGTAAAAAAACCAGTATATAGTGGCAGATGGGCAATCCGAAAAAAACAACTAAACAGTATGGAACGTTTATCGCTGAACACGTTGGTCGAACCCTTCAGCATGGGAATGTCCTTCCCACAGAGAACACAACAAGGTTAGTTGGTTGAACCTTCTAGAATCATGTACAGACCGAATGTAAACCCGGAGGGTGCCAACGTGGGATGGCACTAAGCCCATTGTCAACTTGGAACTTTAAAAAGCAGAGGGAACAAAAAAGGAGGAAATCCCCCATTCTCTTCCTGAAGCACGACACTGGCGTTCCGGTTCACGAGCGCGGGAAGTCACGGTACGAGCAGCCCGGATCTTCCTTCTAGTCCTCGTTTATTTTCGCGCTGTGTCCAAGATCTATTCTCAAAGCGCCATACGTTCTTCGGGGAAATATAACTGATGAAAACTTGGAGGAAGCAGGTACTGCTTAAATGCAACGACTACTGAAAAGGAAACAATAAACCGTGAAACGAATTCAGTCGTGTATTTGGTCGTCAAAGTAACGAGAAAGGTAACTCGTTACATTTGAGGTAAGGTAACGCGTTCATTTTGAGAATCAGTAAAGAGTAACGCATTTAGTTACTTTTGGGGGTAACGTTTACGTGTCTGCTCCAGTCTCATATATACGGACGAGACAGCCGATGGAATTGGCAGACGAGCCATCCGGCTCATCTGCCAATTCCATGCAAAGTTCTGTGACCACCTGTTAGAAAAGGGAAGCCGAAGAAAATCCGAATCCAATCTAGTCGCCGAAATTAGCGAAAAGTTCGAAACCTCGAGGTTCGACCAAGTTCGACGTCCAATCTCAGGTTCGCATAAAATGTTCGAGATACCCCCAGTACCTCCTGTGGCATCTCCCTGTTCACCTCCATACGTCACTAAAGCCGCGCGGTCACACTGTTTACACTATACACACCATACAAAAGATACGGAGTGTCTCCGCAGACATGTTGACAGAATTATCTGCGGAGACGCTTCCGGCATCTCCGCAGATAAATCTGCGGACATGCTCGACATATGTGCGCTTCGAACATGTCTTCTGCAGAGTGTCTTTTGTATCACCAATGTGCCCGTCATACGAGCAAGAAACAGGCCTCGGGCAATGTCTGCAGGCATTCTTTTGTATGAGGACTTATTAGTTAAACCGTGGCCTAAATCCCAGCTCAGAATAATGGTTTTCTCGCAAAAAAAAAAAGAAAAAGAAAACGGTCATAATTTGAGTTGCAAACATGTTCATTTGAAAGGCAATCTCAGCATTCAACCGGGTACCCTGTAGGGAGACCCAAGCGGGACCGGGATCCACTAACGATGACGTCATGCGCAGGCCTGGTCGTACTAGGCGGTATTTCCAGCTTTCATCTCCGAAGAAATGCACCGTGCAGACGGCGGGCAGGAGGTTCCTTCGTTCCTCCGAACTCCCGGATGGTGGTCGAACCCGACCCGTCCTGGTTCACTGGCTTCTCGGCCGAACTCGTCCGAGCGTGCATGCCCCCAGACTATCCGCGGAATCCGAGTACCTCTCTCTTTTTTTTTTTGATTTTACGAATTTTGTTTGAAAAGACTCGCGATCAACGCAGGAGCGGTGCAGCACACGTCCTATTGAGCCACTATCAACACTGCCATAGCCTCCTCTATACTCACAAAGCCTGGCAGTTCGAAGACGGAGCCATAGAGTGCCCGGTCGCAGATTTGGAGCGCGAGGATCTGGTAGCACAGGGCACCAAAGAACCATTTCTCGGGGAACCTGGACGTCAGCGCACAGCTTTTGCAGCGGCGAGGACCCGAAACACGCTTGTTCGCTCGGGAGAAGTGTGTTTCGGCGTCTCGCCGCAGCGGGGCGCCAGTCACGTGGTTCTCCTCTCATCCGTTGTCTGCCGCTCCACCTTTTCCATTTCGGCGGCCGCTTCTCGTGGCGATCTGCCAGGCTTTGTCGGTATAGAGGAGGCTATGACACTGCTAATACGTCACACAAAAGACACGTTGGCCCTACAAAAACTTTCTGCAGACACGTATGACGCAGATGTACGAAACAAACATAGTACGAACATTGCGTGACGCGTGTCCGTGGATAATTCTGTCATCGTGTCTGCAGACCCTGCCTTTTGTAGGATTATAAGAGCAGTCTGACTGCGGCTTTACCGCAACTTTAATACGATGACGTATTATAGCAATGTGATGGATGTAACGCGTGTGTTTTACTGGTGCAAAACAAAAGTTTCAGAAAAAAAAGAAAAAAAGATCGGTTAATATTTGTAATACTTAATATTTCAATCCCAAACCCGCAATGCCTTAAATCGAGAAAAAAAAAAACGACTGTTTCTAACCATGCCGTTATACAACGGTGGTATAGATATTTTTCTCCCCAAAATAAACAGAGTTCATGTATACGTAAGATATCACCGCAAAAAAAAAGAAAAAACAAAACAAAAAAAAACTTTACGGTTTTTTTTGGCACGCTGAAGAAATAAATTTATAATTACTATTATTATCATTATTATTATTATTATTATCTATTATCTATTATTATTATTATTATTATTATTATTATTATTATTATTATTATTATTATTATTATTATGTTTCGTTTTATGAGGTGCTTTTGTTTTGTCTTCGTTTTATTTCTGAGAGCTTTCGCTGTCCAACTTGCCGGGTTCTGTCCCACAAGCCTTCCTTGGCTTGGACAGACCCGTATTTGTACAGTGATACTGAATATATGTGGAATAAAAGTATTATTAAAATTATTATTATTTCTGCGATAGTTTGTAAGTAAAATCACCAAAAAGTGCGACCAAGACAAGGACGAGCGAAAGAAAAAGTGAAGCATGGATTGTAGCTAACTTGAAAATATCAACGTAATATTTTAGTTTTATTTTGTTTGAATTTTTAGAATATAGAAACAAAACTTTCAGCCTTTCCACTCTGGTGAAGAAGGAAGACCAGCGGAGCTGTACAATGGAAAGTAATGGCCGGCCGCAAGTCGGCAAGCCAGAGTGAAAGGTTGCCGCCATCTATGAGCGACGGCGGCAACCAGATACGTGGCTTGCCGCCGTCGCCCATAGATGGCGGTAGGTGTCCAGAGTTCGGTGTCTTCATTTCTTTACGGGGGACACAATCCTGGGGAAACAAGCCCTAAACAGCTCCGCTGTAAAAAAATATGAATCTTCTTGTTTGCTTTTAGTAATCAAACGTTTTCTGTCTGTCAGACGGCGTTCTGAAGCTCCTTTTCACTAAGCTCCGTTATAAAATCAGCCAGTCGGCTCGCGACGTTGAGTGCGCACGTGCCCTTCAGCGTGCGCTGGTTCACGGATTTCATGAAGGAGCTTGTACTAACTGCGTTTCAGCTTACGTCCAGACGAAGCCAATGCTACAAGCGCGAGCGTGTGGCCCTGAGCAGCGTTTGCACTGCACGAGTGCGCGTGTTTGACAGGGACGCTGAAAGCTAGAGCCGCGCCTGTAGCATTGGCTGCGTCTGGACGTAGCTGAAACGAAGTATGAAATCCTTTAAAGAGCCCGCCTCGACAGCTGGGTATTATACTTCGTTCCAGCGCAGGTCCAGACGCAGCCGATGCTACAAGCGCGAGCTCGGGGCTTTGAGCGTCCCTGCCAAGCACGCGCGCCCGTGCAGTGCAAGCACTGTTCAGGGCCACAGGGTCGCGCTTGTAGCATTGGTTGCGTCTGGACCCAAGCTGAAACGAAGTATAGTTGGTTATGAGAGAGGCGAATAGGGTTCACTTCATTGCGTTTGCTTGATTTTGCAATCTTTAATCATCCGCGTCTAATGCGCGTGCATGCGTGCGTGCGTGCGTGTGTGCGTGCGTGTGTGTGGGGGTGCGTGCGTGTGTGCGTGCGTGCGTGTGCGTGTGGGTGTATGTGTTATACATATTACCGACAGCTGAGGGGAAGCGAAGGTAGCATAAACACACTCGACATTTCATCGCAAGAAATAAATGCATAGGTGTGGTGGCATTGCCCTCAGTAGCGCTCTGCGGTGCTGGTCTCTTTCACTTCTCCGTTGTTTTTCAGCGCTTTTATCCTCCGAACAATGAATCACCAACTTGCCCAATTAAGTGCATACCCTTCTGCACTGCACTCATGATTGCCGTACAAGATTGAACGAGACTCGCTGCATAAAGAAACGCAAAAACAAAAACACGCAGCGATAATTTTTGCGCTATACTTCGTTACACCGTAATTTAGCAAAGAGCGAACGCTGCGGTCCCTTCGAGCCAATCAGAGCGACGGACGCGAAGCACGTGACAGCTCCTACCGAGGGAGTGTAACCCAAGGAGCTGGAAAAGAGGGAAAGGAGCAACTCTCTTCTAACATGCACCTTCTCTTGTGTGTGTCAGTTGTCGCTTTTGTCCCCATCGGAGACAAACTTTTGCCAGCCAAAATTCGTACAAAATCGGCTTTCCTCTGTCTCTCTTGCCCGTGGCTTCGACAGAAACTGCGCGAAAAAATTATTACGAGATTTGGTTGTTGGAGGCAGGAATGATGCTTTCGGCCTTTTAAACGTGCACGCTTTGATAAAACAGCATACAGCTAATCTGAAACGCACCCAAACAAACATAAAACGCACGTAAACGAACGCTGGATGGGGTTGGGGGGGGGGGGGCGACCTCCTCTCCAGCGTTCTCTCTGCTAAAGTGGAAAGAGGTAGGAGGAGCTGCGCATGCAGCACTGCGCATGCGTGGACGCGTCACCTCACGCGATCTGGTTTCCGCGCACGCGCCCACAACTGGTAAACGCTCACTCGTTTGTATGTTGGTCTAGACACGTGTCTTCTTCCGACGCGCTGATTGGCTCACTGAGACCGTAGGCTTCACCGTTTACCAAGTTACAGTCAACAGTCAACAGCAAAAACACCGTCCCATAAAAAACAAAAAGATTTTTTTTTAGCTTTGTTGTTTTAATAATGGACGAACTACGCGAAACCAAGCATTTAATGGGGTATATTTCTAATTTGTGTCTTTATGTACAGGAGCCGCGTGATGGCGATGGCCGAGCGTCACTCACCGATGGCGGCGTGAAGTAGCTGTAGCCGGTGCCCGGCTCGCCCACCATGCTCTGGTAGACGCCGAAGTACTCGGTCGACATGGCCGGGGCCGAGGGACACGACGCTACCGCCGAGGAAGACATGGCTACCGACGATCCTCCCGCGTCCTCGCTGCTTCGTCCACAAGTCCGTCGATCCGTCTGCGGCAAGTGGAGAGCGCCGAGTTAAGACCCAGTCACGCTCCTCATACGTGATACAAAAGACTCGACGACGGAAGTATCAGCGGACACCTCTTAAGTATGTTTCAAGTATGTTTTCTCTATCCGTATGCATGCTTAGAACATGTTTGCAGGCAGTTTTGTATGATCACTGTTACAGGATCGAGGAGGAAACACTCCTCAGGGAGTGTAGCAGACCGTCTTTAGTATGATTGATTAGCACCACACAAACGCACAGAGGTCTATGTGTTTGCGCTGTGTACTCCAAATAACAACAAACTCGGGTGTTTTTCGCCTCGCTTGACCCCCCCCCCCCCACACACACACACACACACACCCTCCCTTCCCTGCAACCCGCTCCATATACCCTTCTCAACAAAGCCCGCGTCCGGCTGATTCATGCCCCATATACTCTAATGAAGACGTTTCAAACAACAACAAAACAGAAACAGCCGTCTTTAACCTGCACGAGCTCACTGCCGCCCTTAAATGTTGTTATGGTCAAATGTCTGCATCTGTGCTCAAGTATTGTCCCTTTGGCAAACGAGTTTATAGACGCGTTCGACGCAGCGACATCCTCCAGAATGGCGGCTGCCGACAGCCCTCAGCGGTCAATGTTAGTAGCTGTGCGGACCCCAAACTTAAGACACAAATTCTATAACAGGATTTTCTTTTACCAGAGCTTTATGGATGATTTTTTACCAGAAAAACAGTGCTTGAAATTACGCTTCAAGTTCCAAAGTTTGCCGTAAGTTTTGCGGACAACGTAGCCAACGTGTGCATTCCACTCTAAATGAAAAAGGAAAAAAAAAACACTCCTGGGTATTTGTACGTGGCGACACTTTGCAGCAAGTTATCATTAACATAGCAAGAGAAACTAAGAGCCGCAACTTTTCGAGAAAAGGTCATCTGTACACAGCTTGTAATATTAAGTGGAAACTGCCAGAGTCGGAGCATCACTCGGACAACCGTCCTAGAGAGCGGTTAATTAAGTAAACTCCTGATCGCTTACGGTTTTTATTTCTTGACACAAAATACAGTCATCAGCATAAAATCTAATGTCGACACCAGCAAAAAAACTCAATGCTTAATGAAGGTAAGAATAAAAGTTATCCCAAGACAGAGCCCTGGGAAACTCCCGGCCAAACGAGAGCCGCGGCCTAGAACAGGTCCCACCCAGAGGAACAAAAAATAGACGATCCGTTAAGTTATCTTCAAGCCAGGAAGTAATCTTTGAATTATTTAGGATATGTGCGAGGGTTTAATGGCAATTTGTAGTGATAAACCCGGTCGAACGCTTTTGAGTAATCGACGAATATAATCATCAACTTGTCGTTGTCGGTCTAGACTCTAGACCGACAACGACAAGTTGATATTATATTCATCGATTACTCGAAAGCGTTCGACCTGGTTCGACTCGCTCGACTCTACAGCTTCAGCAATATCATGCGTCGTTCCAACCAGCTACGTAGTTGTTAAGAGGCCGCGTCGGAAACCATGTCAGGCATTGCAGAAGAAATTCTCGGTTTCAAGATGAATAGATATATGTTTGAACACGATATGTTCCAGAGTCTTGGCGCATGACGATACCACCGATATGGGCCCAGATGTTCCATCTTAACGCATACCCCGATTTGTAAGCAGGGATGACCTTTGCAGCTTTCCACTGACAGGGAACCGCTGGATCTTACAAGGATAGCGTGAATAAAACAAAAACAAACCTTGCACGCCATTCGGTATATCACTTTAAAAATGTGTTAAGAATGTTATCAGCGCCCTGAGAGTTTTTTTTATATATTTTTTATTAGTATTATGGAGATAAAGCAAGAGATAAAATGTCTTCGTTAGTGCTTCCATGTCAGGAATGCAGTAATCAGTAAATAACGGACCGGCCTGACAAGCACCACTATCTCCGGTGAAAACGGAGCCAAAATAGCGACCAAAACACGATGCCATTTCGAGAGGATCGGAGATAATCCCGTTATATACATAAAGATTAGTAATATATGGGCACCTTTAGGTGACAAGTGTCTCCAAATATTTAACAAACCAAACTTTAAAAAAAATCTTTCTCAAGACATTTAGGACTGCTTACGTGTAGGAATGTAAAAGCATTATAGTCCCGCGGGTGAAATGTTTTCGCGTAATGTTTCTACACATATTAAAGTTGTTTCTGCCGGTATTGAATTCGGTGTGCCGCCGTAGATGTAGACGCTGCTACCGATGTCGAGGCCATCAGTCTATCGAACGAAGGGCACACCGAGCACAGATGAAGTCCGAAGCGCAACTGACGCGCCGGAGGAAGCGCGTCAAGAGCGAAACAGATGCGCGTCAAAACTGTCCGATCCGACGTGCGAACTGCCGGAAAGATGGCTGCTCCGACACGCCGCATGCACTCGACAGTTCGAGTAGTTCGAGACACATGTTTCCGACGCGTCGTGGCCTCGTCAGCCTCGTGGCATCGTCGCGTCGTTCCGTTCAACTCCGCCCAGTTTCGGGTATCACTCTACCGAGTGGATGGATGGATACTAATGGCTTGATTTATAACAGGCGGTAGCTTGCGCCACCTAGCTTAGAAACCTGAAGTACTCCCCTCGTTTTTAGTGGTTTTCCTCACTTCTTACTTTTCTGCTCAACATCGTTTAATCACGATGGACCGCAGCGGACCTTAGGAGCCATCCCAGCGAAGCGAACACCGCGTACAAATCACGTGACTATACGTACTCCGCGCATTATTTTGCTGCGTCTCTCCTGAAGTTCGTGTGACGCTCACTCGGCATTAGGGAGTTTTCGTAGATCGTTTCGTCCGTCCCTCCCGCAACGCGCTCCGCAACCCGCTGCGATACTCGGAACTCATACAGCCAAGGCCATCGGCGCGCAGGCGCAGTAGCGGCTTCTTCGTTGCGGAGGGCTTAGCGGAAGGGGAGACGCGGTCTACGAAAACTCCCTATTGTAATGGCTCGTAGCGTCCGCTGGTGTCCATCGTTTCGACGGTCTCGATCGGTCCCACAAGGCCGGCTTGCTATAGCGCGCCAAATCAGCAGCTCGTTTTGTGCGCTCGGAAAAACTCGGTGGCGTCCGTTTCCTTCAGCACGCTTCACGCGACTGCGCACGGCCACATCCTCCACCCCGGGCCACGTAGCACCTCCTCTACCGATCGGTCCGAAAGTCACGTGACAAGATGACGTTCACGCCATCCGTGCTGCCATTGGCTGCGCGACCCTCCGAAAATTGGACAGCAATGCGGCGAATATCTGGCAAGTTGGTCGCATGCCGGTACCGGATGGAGCCCCCGTCCGACACTCCGGCGCGACGAAAACCCTCGCCCCCGAATGTCGTTTCTACAGTTCGCACGCCGGATCGGACATTTTTGACGCGCATGTGTTTCGCGTTTCACGTCTTGCTTTTGCACACATGGCGCTCTGGCGGTGACATCACGCTGACCCACTGCGCAAGCGCGGCTCTTCCGCCGGCTTCACGGCTTCCGTGACGAAGCATCTCCGTTGCTCTGCTTGTCTTTGTGTTTTATTTCTGACGCGCCTCCGCTCTGACCTGGAGCGGCCCGTGCTTGATGACGTATTTTTATGGCTATCTTTCGGGCACAACGCCGACGCCTTTTCCCGTAATGGGACATATAACGCTTTCGCCTTAAAAGTTGTGAAGGATGAAGTTGTAGTAGAGGATCTAGCCTCGCGTATCTGAGCTTCTCCGAATGAACAGTCTGTTTTTAGCACTTGGTTTCCGAGTTCGTGAAATTTTTCGTTGTAGATTAATAATATCGCGATCGATCCATGGGTTGTGCTTTTTAGAACGCTTTTCTTTGCCATACATAGGTGCAAGGTTATGTAAACATTCCCGTACTGTTACCTCAAACGTATTCCACAACATAACAATGTCGGTGAAAAAGAAAAAAGATAATTTATTTGTGTGAATTTATTGAACCGATTCTCTAGCAACTCTA
Source organism: Ixodes ricinus (assembly GCA_037355805.1). Taxonomy (NCBI): domain Eukaryota; kingdom Metazoa; phylum Arthropoda; class Arachnida; order Ixodida; family Ixodidae; genus Ixodes; species Ixodes ricinus. The sequence goes on from JAZHYW010002178.1 coordinate 96,700, forward strand.
AGACACTGTCATCATTTGTTCTCGAAAAATCGTAACACCGGATAGTACGACTTCCCTGTACAGTTAGTGGGACGATACTTAAGCTCAGCAAAAATGATTTTGTGATCGGATATTCCTTCTTCGACCCACAAGAGTCTTCATTATTTGCCAGACGCTGAGAAAAGAAAAGTAAGTCTAGTATATTTTCCGTATAGTATGTTGGATACGAGTTGGGCTATACTGACTGGCTGCACAAGATCGTGTTCAAAGGCGATTTGAACTAAGGAGTCCAAGTTTTGACAATTGAAAGACAACGGGCTCGTGTTGGGCCAGTCTAGAGAGCGGAAGGTTAAAATCCTCCGTTAAAATGAAGGATGAACGCGCCGTCACTAAAAACACGGTCTACAGAGTCGCGCTCTAACGTGTACTCCTCTGGAGCCAGCGGGCATGATTGGTGGACTGCCGCAGCCTCTACGTCAGACTTGTACGGCGGTCATTACAAGTAATCAAATTACTTGTAATCGATTACTTTTGGAGCAATTTAGTAATCGTATGAATACATTATTTGGAGGTACTAAAATTATTCTAAACGTTACTACTTTTCCCTCCACTTTTTAATGGCGCCCTTTGTCTCTACGAGTTTTCCTGCCAAGGAATCATCGGACCAAGTCTCTAGCAGGAGGATGGTTTACCAAAAATTGGTGTATTAAGAAGATGGTCTATAATTCGGTGATAATAATGGACAGCACGTAAGACCCGTCTTCTAAGCGGCAGAAAAATCATTTTGAAAGTCTGAAGTAATCGGAAAAGTAATGTTTAGTTGTTCAAGTAACGGTCAATTATATACTCTTCTTCTCGAGTAATCTAATTCAAAACTTCTAAGCGAGAGTAACTGGAATTGGAATTGATTACTCTTTTCGAGTAACGTGTATTACACTGCACTTCGTGCATGTACTCCGTTTTATAGACCAACACGCGGCTCTGACGTCACGCTTCTGCGGTGGCGCTGTTGTCGCCACGGCGCATGCGCAGAAGCTTCACCTCGCACGAATCTGGTGTCTGTGCTCAGCGGAGTGCCCGCACCTGGTGTGTGCCAAGCGCGGGCTTGTTGGAAACAGCGTGTCGGTTTTGCGTAGCGACGCGCATATATAGCGTAGTCACGTGTCACGTTCGCAGCGCTGGATTGGTTGGGACGGCTCGTAACATCCAGTGCGTTCTATTCGTAAGGTGAAATGGAGCATAACCTGGATTTCACTTCTCACTCGAGGGCGCCTGCTCTCATTACCGCTCGCAGGTGAAGACGACCAGACTTATACGACCAGGGGGTGCCAAAACCACTTCTTCCTCGGGGAGGACGACGACGTTCGATCATAACCGCCCTCAAAGACGACGACGAAGGCGCCGACGCCTCGGTCAGCCGGCCTCCGGCTATACCTCCTAGAAGACAAGGCTCGCGCGTGACGTCATCGTTGGTTGACTCTTGAGCCGCCCCAAGCGGCAAACACGCTCAAGTTCAACGAGCATCGACGCAAAGCGGCAGACGTCGTCCGCGGCGCTGAAGCTTTGAACAAACTGTGGCGCCACTCATTTTGGGTAGTTCAAGCTCGTGATTGGGCCTTGCATTACTTATGTCATAAGTAGTGCGAGTGTGGTGCTGGAGAACGGAAAAACACTTTTGGACGTCCGAAATCGGCTAGATTCAATAGCGCAAGATATTCGAAGGCGCAAGATTAATTCCACCACGAGGGTACGCGTTTCGTCTCTTAATTCTGGGTGATGACGTCAGAACATATGACGTCCCGACCAACGTTATTAGATCAGCTCAGTTACGGAACTGCTCATAGACACTGCGTGCACGAGCAGTATCCTCTCTCCCCACGGCACGCCTCCCGTCGGTGGACACAACCGGATGGCTACTATGGTATAACTGCAGTGTATTCTATGGAATACGCTTGTTTCGAAGTGCAGTGTCTAGATGGCGTTCCACCGTACTCTATGAAACACACAGTTATGAAACGATAATCTAGATGGCGCTTCAAACGACGGGAGGCGGACTGAAGTGAGTGAGGAGAGGTACCCCTTCCGCGGGGAGTTCCACAACTGAGGTAATCTAGTAACGTTGGTCTCGATCAACGTTAGATTAGATCCAGTTACGGAACTGCTCTATAGACGCTGCGTGCACGAGCAGTACCCCTTCTCTCCCCACGGCTCGCCTCCCGTCGTTCGACGCGCCAGACGGCTGCTATGGTAACTGCAGTGTAATCTATGAATACGCGTACGTTTTGAAGCACGGAGTCTAGATGGCGTTTCCACTCCGCTCTATGGAACGCAAAGTTATGAAACAAAAATCTAGATGGCGCTTCGAACAACGGGAGGCGAGCTGACGTGAGGGAGGGGGGGGGATACCCCCTTCGCCGGAAGTTCCACAACTGAGGTAATCTAGCAACGTTGGTCCCAACGCTTCTTTTTAATTTTTACTTTGGAACGCGTGAAACGGTGGTTTTTGCCTCACGCTCATAGCGTCTTAGCTTTGACCTGTACTTCGACCAACGTTGCAAGATTACCTCAGTTGTGGAACTCCCGCGGAAGGGGGTACCCCTCCTCACTCACATCAGTCCGCCTCCCGTTGTTGAAGCGCCATCCAGATTTCCATTTCATCATATTGTGTGTTACGCAGAATACGGTGGAACGCCATCTAGACGCTGCGCTTCGAAACGTACGTATTCCATAGAATACGCTGCAGTTTTCATAGCAACCGCCCGGCGCGTCGAACGACGGGAGGCGAGTCGTGGTGAGTGAGGGGGTACTGCTCGTGCATGCAGCGTCTATGAGCAGCTCCGTAACTGAGCTAATCTTTATTCTTTCTTTATTCAGAGAACTCCTGCAGCGCCTATACTTCGTTTCAGCTTGGGTCCAGACGCAGCCGATGCTACAAGCGCAGGCTCCGGGCTTCCAGCGTCCCTGCCAAGCACGCGCCTCGTGCAATGCAAGCACTATTCAGGGCCACACGCTCGCGCTCGTAGCATCAGCTGCGTCTGGACCCAAGCTGAAACGAAGTATAGAAGGCATTATTGCAGGGGGCGAATAATAACAAAAAGAACACATCAGCATTTGCAGCACAAGCTATAGGGTGTATTCACTGGCGGCCATATCTGTGTGCGCTACTGCTGAGCACGTGCTGACGGCGAGCTTCCACAGTTATTTTGCAACGTGCACCCCGCACCATCAAGATTGCCGGTCTTGGCAGCCTATTAATGCGAGCTCGATCTGAGCATGCGCTCTAAACAGTGACCTCAAATATGGCAGCCAGTGAATACCCCCTATACATTCCTGTAAAGCGTTCCAGTCCTTGACCGTCCTCACAAAAAATTAATTTTTGCAGAGCTCCGTCCTAGTACAGTATTCGCGTATCTTGTTCACGTGATCATTACGTTTGGAAAAATAATTTGGTTTCAAGAGGTATGATGAACTATTAATACTAGTAGTTTCATGATAAATGTTGTATAAAAATTTCAACCGTAATTTTTTTCGCCGAAGATTTAATGACGCCCATCCTAGTGATTGTTTCATATTAGTTACACTAGAAAAACGGTCGTACTGGCCCAGGACGAAGCGTGCGGCTGGTGTATCTTTTCAAGCCATCAATACGATTTTTTTTGGAAGGGGTCCCACAGTGCACGCGTAATCAAAATTGGCCTTACATAGGCAAGATATGCTAGTTCTTTTATATTTTTATTTACCGTTTTTTGAGGTTTCTTTGGACAAAGCCAAGTGCGCGACCCGCCCTCATAATTACATCATCAATCTGCGAATCCCATGTGCAGTCAGATGACAAAGTGACTCCGAGGTATTTTACTTTATTCTGATTTGTTACTAGCTGATTGCTTAAATAATACTGTGTGTCAAATTTAGTTTTTTTTACGTGTGAAGCTAACATGAGCGCATTTCTTTACGTTAAGTTGCATCCCCATTCACCGCACCAATGTTCTATTCGACCTAGGTCAGCCTGCAGTCGTCCGAAACCCTCCCGTTCTTTATACACGTATACACAGCACCAATCATCTGCAAATAATCTCAGTTGGGAAGTTACATTGACATGGAAATCTTTGATAAATATTAAGAACAACAATGGCCCGAGAACCGAACCCTGTAGTACAGCATGCAGACGTAACTTCAACGAAAAGCCTCGCCGTTTAAAATTACACATTGCTGACGCGAACTCAAATATGTCTGAATCCATTTTAGGGTGGTAATATCTATGTTCAAACATTTCAATTTGTGGTGTAAGAACGAGTGCGACACTGTGTCAGACGCTTTCCTATAATCAAGAAAAACACAATCAGCCTGTTCACATTTATCTACGGACATGGCAAGATCATGATAGAGCTCGGTTAGTTGCGCTGATACAAGAATAACCTCCCTAAGCCCATGTTGATAATCCATGAAAGAATTATGGTAACTAAGATGCTGCATTATCTGGCTATACAAAACATGCTCAAGTAGTTTGCAACAAATTGATGTTAAAAGAGATTGGCCTGTAATTTGTAACATCTTTTTGGGTCCCACTTTGTGTATTGGTATTACGCGAGCTACTTTCCAATCATTCGGTAATGACCCCTCAAGCAAAGACTGGTTGAAGATTACAAAACGATATGGGGCAATGGCGTGAGCACATAATCGCTTCAAACCCTAGGTGAAATTTGATCAGGGCCAATCGCTTTAGTTTCGTCTAAATTTTTTAGTAGCTTTAGGACTCCCTTGACACCAACCTCAAGCCGGAGGCATATCATCGTAAATAATTATTAAAGATGCAAGCTTTTTGACGGGCATCTGCAATTAGTTCGTTATTTACTAATAAGTCAGGTATTTCCATCTACTCATTTCCGCAACGTTTCATAAACTTCCAGATCTAATAG